>JAPYYT010000148.1:0-161196 GCA_030522565.1 Ceratosolen corneri | reverse complement strand
CTGGCTCTTCGGGGACATCTGGCAATCATAAATATAAAAAGTATTCTAAACAAATGTCAAAGGAAACAATATTATTTAGTGACTTTCGAGATTCTATTGGATTCTTGAGCAACTATTATTAATGGTAAAATAAAATTTGTAGTTAAAAGTTTATAAAAATAGTTTAATAAAATAATAAAATCATAAACGAATTTATTTTATTTTGAACAAAAATTTAATATTTTAATAATATTTTATTGTTTAGAAATTCTTTATAATTTTTCTATATTATGATTTTCTAAAAAAGTATAAATAATAATCTTTGTTTAAAATTGTATGTATATTTAGTGTTTTTACTATGATTATCTTTGCTACATTTTGTATGGCAAAACAAATTAATTTTAATATTACTGTAAGAATTCTAAGAATCAACGTATGTTAGCTCCCCTTTGGTCTATTCTAATGGTTCTTATGGAACGGGAATTTAAATTCATATTTGTTCCAATACATAATTTACCAATCAAAATATAATAGAAAATTAAGATCCAATGACTGACGCTTCGTCCCTCTCGACGAGACAGTCGTAAAATCACCCCCAGCGAAGAAGTGGAACACTTTACATAAATTAAACCGCATGGAATATGCAGAGCCTGTTACTGCCAGCAGTTACTACAGTTATTTCCCAGCATATTTTACTTATTATGACACAACAGATAATATTTATTCTATTAGGTGCTTCGCCCGCTACAAAGGTGTCGTATACTGACTGCAGTCATTATTCTAATATTTATGTAGTAAGTATGAATTGTATTTATTCTTAGATACTTTGCACACTAGTTTGGCGTTGTACACTGTGTGCAGTCACTATTTATAATATTCATACGGTAAGTATGAATGATATTTCGCGGCGTTCAACTTACAATTGACCGCAGCAGTAAAAATGGAAGTAACTTTAGTAAGTACTATATTGATTCAGAAGTAACTCAATTAATTATAATAACAACGCCGTGCTCAACTTAAAACTCATCACAACAACAACAACTTTTACAACCGTCAGAAAATATTTCATATACTATATTTAACATAAAGCTATTATCTTTCCTTCAACTACGTCAAAATGTAATTCATAATTAATTTCAAGGTTTTAATTTACAACTTCTATCAAATAATATATTTAACTTTAAATTCAATCTAAATTCAACTAAATCCCAAAGCTATATTCTTTTCATTTTTTACAATAAATAATATCACATCAATTTACATAATTCAGAAACTTTCTTTCGATACTTCTGTCCTCCCTCTTTCGTTATCTGCCTCTCCCCCCTCACATTTTGGGAGGGTTTACACCTGGAATAATTCCCGATCAGGACCTTTCAATTAATAATATAAATTTAACTAACTGATATATATTAATTACTAGATATTTTATTATACATCAAGCAAATCGTACATTGTCTATCATTAGTAAAAAATAGTAAAGGAATTTGAATCCCCATATTTTATAGCTGTTGGGTGCTAAAGCTGTAAGGATAAGAGAAATACTAGAGCTATTATATGTTATGTCTTAAGAAACTCAATATATTGTTATCTCATTCAATGTATTGATTTAAATAAATGCGAATATGTCGTGAACACTAAATTTGTGACTAAAAGAGGTAATTCCAGTAATTTTATGTAATTCCATTTGCTATTTATTTATTGTTGAATATTCACTAATTTTCTTTTATAGTTGCTTATTAAAATTTGTAACAAAAGTCTTAAATAGTTTAATTTTAAATAGTTACAGATCTATTGAATGCGCTTGACTGAAAACCTTAGAAATTAAGTTTTGTCATTTAAACATTCTACTTTTTATTTTTTCATGATAAGATATATTAATTTGAAACAATTTTGAACTAAATTCCAAGTATATTTGTATTTGTAATTCATTTACATGTATACTTTGGTAGTATTTTGTTACATTAAATTGTATCCTTAAAAATGTATTTACTGAAGAGTATATTATATAATAGTAACTAATAAAGATCACCTGAAAATGATCTTAAATATGTTTGAAAATTATTTAAATTTTGAAATAGTCTCTAAAAAGTTTAGATCTTAATAAGTTATATTAAAAAATTACATGGTATACGAAGAAATGCAATTAATATTAGAATAGACATTAGTTATTAGAGAAAATGAAACCAAATTATATAGTAGTATTCTTCATTAAAAATAAATCTTGTCAATATTATATTTATTTTTTTTGTAATGCTTTATGTAATAACATTTACAAAACAGTTGATAGACTAAGTGTTCTGACGTTGTTTACGTATTCCTTCAAGGGCTTAATGTCTTTTTACATGTATTACTAGCTAATATTGCCAACTACTTTAAAGAAAACTCTTCAAATAATTTTATAAACTGAATCATAATAATTTGTGCGTCGCATATAACGATTATAGTTGATTCATAAAATTTCTGAGTACTAACGTTGTAATGACAGGGGTTGTATATGAATTACGAAATGTGGTCGTAGTGTAAGTTCACTAGTTAGCAGTCATAAAATTTACCTCCAAACTTCCAGTAAAATATAAGTTTTTTAAAAATAAATAGTCGGTAGCGTATTGTCAATATAAATTAGATAAGCATAAATTTTTTATTTATTGTGAAATATTGTTGATTAATATAAAAATATGTCGTTATACGAGTTTGCATGTTTTCATGATGCAAATGTTTTTAGTTTATAATTTTTCGTTATTTAAATAAATTATTTAATAAAATATTTTTTAATAAAATTTTAAATAAAAAATATTTATAAAGTTTCAATAATATTAAGTATTTAAAGCTTGATTTTTTAATATATCATTAAATATAATGAATTAAACATTTATAAAAACATGTTTATTTTAATTTTTTGATTTTTATCAAATAAAAGAATATATTTATCATACAATCCTTTTAATTTATGTACTAATTTGAAATATAATATTTATATAATAAAATAATTCGATAGAAATTTTTGAATTGTTGAAATGTAACAGAAATAAGGAACTGCATATAGAATAAAATTTGAATTGAATTAATTAAAAACATTTATTAAATACTAATTGATTCATTTTCCTTTGTAAATTTGCATACGAATGGAAAGAGAATATAAAAAGTTTATAGTTATGTTTTATAAGTTGAACAGTAAATTTAGTTTCTATATTCTGAAAATAAATAATGGATTTTTCAATCTGTTATGAATTTCAATCTGAAAGATGTATCACATTGTCCAAGTCTTTTATTCATTATTAATTCACTAGTGTAATGTACATAAAGTAAAAAACTTTTAAGTAAAAAAATTTTCGAACAATATTGCATAGAAAATATTTACAAGTTTATGTTTTAGATAGGAAATATCTAAGTATAAAATCATAAACATATCAATAAAATGAATAAGTAATTGTCACGTGTGGAAATGATTTTTTCTCATCGACGTATTCATTTACACGTCGTAAAGAGGCAATGGTGTTGAGATGTAAGTTTATGAAATAAGTAATGGTACTTTGAAAAGTCTGGTCAGTTTTTCAAATAAATCTCAAAATGAGAAAATTATGTAATTACATTATATAGAGCAATATTTCATTTTGTTTATCTTAGTATAGTTATTAATGTATAAATATTGATTAATTAATTAATTCTTATTATTGAAATGACATTTATATAAATCTAATCAACTTACAATAAATAAATTAGAATATGAATAAATATATAGCAATAAGATAAAAAAATTTTTTAACAATAATTTATTAAATAATTTGAATAAACAAATTTTTAATTGTTGGTAATATTGAGAATAATAAATAATTTATATAAGGGAAGTATATTTAAAATCTAGATATTGAATTCAACAAAAATTATATGGAAGCTCTTAAATCCAATTTGGTTTCCTCTTTAAAGATTAAAAGAAAGGAGCAATTTAAAATAAAATTTAATTAATTATAAAATATATCATACAACATAAGACTCATAATTATTCTATTTTATATCCTTGTATCGAAAGGTGCATTAAGATTACTTTGTCACCATTTTAAAATAAAACAGCATAATGGATTAATAGTAATAGTAGGAAATAATCTTTTAGTCTTGTTCGAGACAAGTACAGTTATAATCTTAGACACTATTTACATATAGTAAATAAAACAAAATGTAACATTTTTGAGTTTGTTTAAAAGAATAATTATTTATAATTTAATGCTTTCTAACTAACGAAAACAAAATATAATCGAATAAAGTGAATAAATATTATTTTATATTGAAATAGAGAATTACTATAAAAAATGTTCCATCTTACTAATTTTTCCAAGTTTTTCTTAATTACAAAATTTAATTGCATATATTTATATTCTCCTTTTTCTCTCTCCTCCCTCTCTCTCCTCACATCTCTCTCTCTCTCTCTCTCTCTCTCTCACATATACATACATAAATAATTAAAATGATTAAGTAAAAAAAAATAATGTTAATTTTAAGAAATTAAGAATTCGTAAGCTTGTTGAGCACAATATATATATATATATATATATATATATATATAAATTTATTTATAAAAGAAAATTTTTTATATGTAATGTAATTAAACGATATAAATAATTAAAATAATTGAATAAAGTAAAAATTATATTATTTTATATAAATTTATATTTTAATTTAGTGAATATTAATAAAATAAAATAAAATAATTAATATTAATAATAATTTAATTAATAAATTTATTTTATATTTTAATATTTTAATTAAATTTAAATTTATAATTTATATTTTATATAAATTATAAAATTATATAATTTTTACTTTATTCAATCATTTCAATTATTTATATCGTTTAATTATGTTATATATAAAAAATTTCCTTTTATAAATAAATTTATATATACCAAAGAAGTTACAACCCACAATGACTATGTAGAAATCGATAAGAGATAAGATATCAAGGCACGTTTTACATTAATCTGGCTTCCCCCTGCATTGTAGAAGTATAAAAAGAAATAGATCACTCTGTAATTGGTGAATCAATTTGTCTTTTAATCCTATTTGTACATGAAAAATGAAAGCCAATCAATGTTACCTCTGTAAATCGATATACTTGGCTGAAACTTAAATGTGAACAGAACAATGTTGAGTGATGATCGGGGAAAAGACGTGAATAGAAATAATCAAATTATAAATAAAGTAGAGGAGATTGATTTTATTTTATATATTCTTAGATATATTAAATATTCTAATTTGTGTATTCATTTGCATTTACAATACCTTGACCTTAATTCGACAATAAAATATAATAAATTAAACATGTTATTATTAAATAAATTACATATATAATTTTTATGTTTTTGTGTGTGTGTGTGTGTGAATTAATATTTAAATATAAAGTGAGTAGGATAATTTATAAATATATATTCTTACAGTACGTTATAGAACACAGCATATTAATAACTACTAATTAATTAAATTTGTAATATATATGGTTTAATATAATTTTACATAAAATTTTTGTCATAATTTATATACTTAAATTTATGAAAACATGTTTATTTTAACATAAATCAAATTTATATATTTCAATTATGTAGATTATATACAATGAAATTTGGAATTTCGTAAAATTATTAAAAGGTAATATTTAAAATCAAATATAAATTGTTTTAGAAAACTTATTGAATATTTGATAAACATAGTATCATACATACAATCATTATAAATAATTATACATACAATTATTATAAAGAAATAAATAATTATATATTTTGAATTACAGTGATTATCTTTTTCCATTATTTGTATGAAAATTTGTATTATACTGAAGAATTTAAGTAAATTAATAAATAAGCATAAAAGTACTTAAGGATAAAATATTCGAAAAAAATATATCATTAAGTAAATGAAATACTTAATTTAAGAAAATAGTATATGTTAAGTATTTAATTCAAGTGTAAACTCATTAATAGTTAACAAATTTTTGTAAAACTTAATTGTCTTAAAACCTCATCCTAAAATAATCAAATAGATGTGCTATGTATTAGTATCAATTTTATATATATTTTAGGTTTTTATTATATTTATTATTGTAAAATAGTTAAGATTTAAGCTACTTGACTAAATTATAAATACATATGGTATGCACATCAAACATGAAAAAGATACAAAGTATCGTACACATGAAGGTAAAAAATGTAAATTATATAAGACTGATGCTTATGGTGTGCATAATATATAATTTTTGTTGATTGATTAAAATGGAATACATCGTATAGAAAAAATGATAAATATAGATAAGAAGCAATACGGAGAGAGAGAGAGAATTCCCGATGAATTTCAGACAGCGGGAAAGATTTGGAGAGGAAAGAAAACGAAGGATTTAAATAATAAGAAAAGGACAGAGAATGGTAAAAAAGATAAAAATGGCTAAGTAAAAAACTAGAGATAGGTTACGTAGACTTAAAACGAATAATTTTAACGATGTTTAACGATAATGTTTGCAATGAAATTAAGAAGCTTACATACAAAAAGAAAATTATTAACACAAAGTGATAAATAAGTTAGATAACACAGATTGAAGTTAAAAGATTAATATTTCATTTTTAATTTAAATTATGAAATACGTTCCAAGAATATATCTTGCTATTACACTTTTCAAAAACATCACTTAAACATTCCATTCAGTATGATTTAATTTAAATAATAAAGGAAACGATTGATTTATTGAAAAACTCGTAGGAAGTTATAAAAAATATTTTGTTTACCTATTTATATTTTAATTTATTTAATTTTATATGCTTGATAAAAATTATATAAAAGTTTTTGTAATTACAGTTAAAATATTAAAGATACAGTTAAATTATAAAAGATAATTTGTATTTAGTATTTTCATATTATAAATATTTTAAATTATATGGTAAAGTAATATTATATTTTCTAAGTTATTTATCGCAAATAAGAATACATACAGTATTCATCGTACTCAAATGTGCAAGTCTTAAGTGTTATATGTACATTGTAATAGTGAATGAGAAATTTTTTTTAAATTATTTTCAATAATAAGCAAAGAGAAATTGCTTTTATAAAAAATAAAAGTTTTATCTATTTTGTTTATCTTGCAAGAGCTCTATTTAATCTTTCTCTTTATAACGAAAGAAAGAGTAACTTTTTAGTATGTAGGATCTATTCCTTAGAAATTATCATTTAATAATATCATTAAAATTTTTTGTTAAGTAATATATATACCTACTAATTAAACATAGTATATTATATAGTATTGAGAGAAGAAATGAAAAGATTTACAAATTAAAATTATAAATAAAAAAATATAAACACTAAAATTTCAATGAAAAAACATTTAACATTTTTAATTTCAAATAACTATAGAAAATAAATTTAATTCTTAAATCTAAATAAGTACATACAATTGAAATGAATTAAAAATTATTAAAATTCGAATCCGCTCTATATGTAATTATAGAATATTTAATTTATTTAAAGTCTATATATATATATATATATGTACAACCCTTTTTGTGAAATAATATATTATAGCCAGATTACTTTGAAAAACTGACCGAAGTTTCAAACTCACACAAATAAACATACTAAGAATTGCCTCAAACATTGACAAAAAGAGTGACACCAGGCTCGTAGATCAAAGAGCTCTCGCAGGCGCAATCAAACTGTTTTCATTTCACGAAGTTGTTGCAGTTTTAGTGATAGGATACGCAGAAGAGAAAAGGAGTACTCCAGAGGCCTCTTTGCTTCTATGGTTACTTTTTAATTAAAAGTTTTACTTTTTTGTGCTTTGTATGGCAGTGATGGATTTCATTGCCGCTGTGTAGATGCGCTCGCTGTTCATTGTTACTATCATCAAAAAAGATATGAAACTTCAAAAATAGTCTTTTGCATTCACAGTTTTAATGCAATATCTGGATTACTATATCAACGAAAGTAGATTTATATAATATGAAAATTTATGTTTAAAAACAATTATATAGAATTATTTTTTTTTATTTTGTTTTTAAATTCTGTCTGAATGCTTTGTTGATTAAAAATAATTATGAAATGTTTAAAATTTATTTTGTATAAATATATATTTTCAGTGTATAAAATAAAAGTTTTTCAATTATTATTATGATGGAAATATTTTGGTTGTGATAATATAAAATTTCTAAATTAAAGTGTAATATTTTATTTAAAAAATAAATCTTTCAAGTCTTTAAATATCTAAAAAACGTATATTTATTTTTCAGGCACACTTTATCAGTCCCAATATTACCAATGCCGTTCTACACAAGCTAAATTACTACTATTATTTACAATGTAAACTATTCTAATTCTTATAATAATTTTGTTTTGTTAAACACATAAAATTTAAGATAAAAATGTTTTTAGTTTCTTTTGTCTGTCAATTACTTTATAAATAAAAAGATTTTCATTTTTTAAAATCTATCTCGATGATGGAAACTGGACGAGCTTTTGTTAGAGAATAAAAAAGTAAAAGTTTCATGATAATATTTTCAACATATACATTTAAAATGTATTTTTCATTGACCATTAGTTATCTTTGGAAAAATTAAAAACAGAATTAATATGAAAATAAAATATTTTATCTAAAGAAATGTACCAATTTAAAATTAAAATCACTTAATATTTTTTAAATTCTAAAAATTAAAGAGTTTTTCAATTACTACATATAATAAATTCGTTTTATATAAAAAATATTTTAAATAGATAATTGACTTTTAAAATTAAATAAAATAATTTTGTTTGACTAGAATACTATTTTTGTTGATTCCATAAAATGTTTCAAAATGATGTCTTAATTATCCATGTATGATCAATTTATTACAATTTAGAAATATTTTTAAAATTTTTTCAATCCGATATTGGTCTTTTACAGATAAATGTATATATATATATATATACATATATATATAGTATTTTTATAATAAAAGAAAAATTAAAATTTATAAAACTTTTGTTATTTATTAATAGAATCGTTTTGTTAGCTTCAAAATTAAAAATCAATATTATTTGGATTTTTATAATTAAACATTATACTCAAATTTTCCAACTTTATTCTAGTAGTATTCATTATTGACACTAGAAAGTTATGATTATATTATATTAGTTTATAAAATTTAGTTTATTATATGACACTAGTTCATAAAATTTAGTATTTTGTATTATATTCGTTTATAAGCATGTTTTTTATAAATATGATAATTTTTACTTTTCTTTTTAACGTATAATTTTATTCATTATGCGGAATATTCCATTTCTTTAAAAAATTGTTTATTCCATAAAGTTATGATCAATCATCCTCATTAAGTTGATTGTACAAAGCCCTCACGAGTAACAATCGAAATCTTCGGGTCAAGGTAGATCTTCACTCTTTTTGCGATATTCATACAGCTATGAAATTGTAGAGTATACGTTTGTAAACTAGAGAGAGAGAGATAGAAATAAAACAGAGCTCCTTTAGAGATGGTCCTATGTTCTGGATTTCGCTATTAAGCCCACGGGACTCGATCCTAGTAGTAATGGAGGAACCGTACTTCACTCACAAGATGAAGTTTCGCTAATTAAATTATTCTGAAAATAACGGTGTTGTTACTATTCCGAGTACAAGAAAAAATGTAGAAATGCAGTAGTTGTAATAAAGAGAAATGAAGTTGAAGAAAAATTAAAGGACAGGTGTAATGTAATTGAAACAAAAACAAACAATACGAATTTATATAAATGTTATAATAAATAAAAATATGTATGGCCATTCTATTTAAGATAAAGTTATAATAATTTTTATTTTATGTATTGACTTGTTACTTTTTTTACAAGAGATATTTATGTAAATGCAAATGTAAAAGTAAGTATAGGAATTTTATTTGTTATTCAATTAATTACTTTATGTTACTATTAATATGAGGTATTATAATTTTTTAAAATATTTTTCTTTATTCTATTTTTTCTAATGATTCAATTAATAAGAAAAATAATTTAGATCTATTTTTAAAAATGTTTGAAATGTTTTTTACAAATAAATTATTATAATGAACTTTTAGCTATAATTTCTTAATAAAATTGTAAATTATTATAATTTATAAGTTAAATACATATATAAATTAGTTTGTGTGCTATATTACTATATTAAACTACATATATCGAATATATGCAAATTATACATAAATATATATTAGTATAAAATTTAATTTTTGTAAAATTATTGTAACAAAAAGATAAATAGTTCATTAATTGTAGATGACTAAAAAAATTACTAATTTACATTTAAATATATCTTTATATTTATAATATTTAAAAACCTAATTTAAATAATATAAAGATTAAAAACTGTATTAAATTTAATTAAATTAATAAGAAAATGTTGAAAGAAGATATTTAATTTATTTTTTAATTAATTATGTTATTTATGTTAATTATAATTCGAAAGCCTCGATTGCATTTTCATAACAATTTCATAACAATCCTACTCTCTTAATTTTAATCTATAAAGAATGATTTTTTGGTAATATCAAACATATAATTTAAATTGCAAACATTTGTTAAATACGTAAGTTTGACATTAGCTTATTTTAATCATATAAATATATAGTTCATATATAATTTATATATAAAAATTTTATAAATTATCTAACGTCAAACTTTTTAAATATAATCACACTTTTAACAAATAGAAAAATACAGTGTGCTTTTCTGATTGTTAGAAAAATTTAAAGCATTCTTATTGGGATAATGAATAAAGGCAACTAATTACTCCGAGTCTTAAGTAAACAAGATATCAAATTGTTGGCTATGTTGCACAAGGGGAACTTTAGATTAGCATACTTCATCATCGCCACTGAATCACATAATCTCCCTTATTGTACTTTTGATATTCCCCTTTATCGTATAAAGCGAATTTCCAGAGATATAGCACGAGAAAAGGAGAAAGATAGAACTTTCTAACGATACCTCTAGATATATCTCTAGAGAAACCACAGCATGGAACTAGACTTTTTTAATAGAAAAGAAATGTTGCTGAAAACTACATGTGCTCTAAAAGATTTCGTATTTAACAAATCAATGTAACAGGCTAAATACTCAGTAGATACCTCTTTGTCATTAACCTAATTGAATAATATCCTAAATGTATAAATTATATACTGTTCTGAATGAAAAGTTTATGAACTTATATATTACGATGTTAAATTTTGTATCCGCATTACTTTACGATATTATTGTATGGTAAAATTATATTTTATTATACGCAAAAAAAAAATTTACTATAATATGTACATAATCGTTTGAAATTCTTGAAAACATTTTTTCAATATTTCAATAATAGCTTATAATTTTAATTTTACAGAATTAATAAAAATTTGGTATAATAAAATAATTTAAATATTTGAGTATCTTAAAGTTATTTTGAAATTTAAATATAAATAAGTTATCAAATAAATTTCTAATTAATTTGTAAGTATCGCTTATAAAGAATACTTATACTACCTAATACACGTGAAAATCTAATACTAAATTTAGTTTATTATTTATTTTTTTTATTTATTTATTTTATTCATAATAAAGGTTATAAATTATTTATAAATGAAATTGTAAACATACAGACAAATAATATCTTAAATAAAAATAATATCGTTTTAACTAAAATGTAAATTGCTTATCAGCACTAATAATAGCATTATATTTTATTTTAATATATGTATGAATTGATATAAATATAAATAAGATAATTTATTCATCATAATTACTTTATTACATTAAGTCACTTGAATTTTAAATATAAAATTCTTAATTTATATTCTTAACATTGAACACATAAGTATATTTTTATTTTAATGTTTCAAAATTATAATTTATTATTATTATTCTTTATTTAAATGAGTTTTATATATAATATAAATAATTAAATTTTTAAATTGTATTTAAAAAAATGTGTTAATATTTTGACATAAAATTGAAAATGTAATTTTTAGCTTAAGATTTGTTATTTAAAAATAAATTTTCATTAAAATTTAAATCAAAAGTTTTTAGCCAAATTAATTTATTATGTAATATTTTACTTACTTCGTGTCTTTCAGTTATGGGTTTGCAGAATATTACATGATTTTATTCCTTCTTTGTTTACAATGCACCTTTCTAAATTATTTGAAATTAGGGAAAATTTATATATACAGAAATAATTTACTTTGATTTTAATGTGAAAAACTGAAATATTAATTGTGTACGTTCAGGCATAAATAAAGAATAAATTTAGTCTGATTTTATTTTATTAATCTTTTATTCGAATTTTTAAATTTAAAAATTTCTGTAGGTAATTAATTTTTAATTACGGAAATTTCAATATGCTATTATTGTACTATCAAAAAAAAATTTTATTTAATATATACTAAAAATATTCGACATTATAGAAATATTATTTATATATGAACATTACAAAAATATTATAAATATAAAAATATCGTAGATTTCATAAAAAAAATAATTATATATATCACATAACAATGATAACTTATTTATAAATATAAAATTTTTTTATTGTATTATTTCTATAAATATATCGAAAAAATTTCAGTTGAGATATACCTATACAAAGCTGACTATAGAAAAGAATTTCATTCTAAATATTTGAAAAAATAAATAAATAAACTATACATAAACAATGTAATTTAAAAGAATGAAATAACTAGAGAATAAATAATTAATTTTTCAAGTTAACGACTTTCATAATTGAAATAAAAGATTTTCATAAGTGAAATAAGATTTTCATATAAATTAAAGTTTTTCATATTTAATGTTATTTGATAGCCAAATAAATATTTTAATTTTCTAAGAAATAGAAGTATTAATAAATAATTGTACTTTACATAGAAATGTTAGTATCTTTACGATTTTACTTTACAATTTAGTAGATCTAAAATATTTATAATTCTATATGAAATCTTATAAATAATTAATTCTATAAAATTCAAATTAAAAAAAAAAATCAATATTACAATATTCATGTAAATTTTATAAAAATATAATTTTTTTTAAATAAATAAAAAATATAACTCTCGGAATCATTTTACTTAATATTAATAACAATAGATTTTCTAAAAAATGTTTAATTATATGTACTTATTTGAAAATTTATAACATGCAAATATATATATATATATATATATATATATGCACATGTACTGGGGTTTTTTTCTTCAAATTTTATTTAATTTATGATATTTAATGATATTTATGTTCAAAAAGCAAGCTATAACTATTCGAGAATTCTGGAAAAAATTTTCGTGGCTAGCCAAACACATCCCGACTAGGCTTGTGGTTAATGTAGGAACGTAGAGCATAGAATTTCCCTCTTCTCCCTAACTCACACTCAAGGGTCATATATTCACAAAGAAAAGGCCAACAGTCTGCGGAATGGGTATGCTAGCCAACATCAGCTCCACTCGGAGAATTCACATGTTTCGATGCGAAATTAACATTGTTTGGATTCCATGCATTCTCGATAAATCATGGCAAACGAGAAATGGCAAAAAAACTTATAAATGAAACAAGTACTGAGGTTATTATTTATCGACACAATATCAATGAAAATTTGGATTTATTACGGGGGCGCGTGCGCGCACTTCTTTCTCTATATTCGAGATTTTAATGGATTGAAGTGTACATTGAAAATTGGAGCATTAAAGGATGTAAAACTACAAGAATTGAGCTTCAAAGTGAAATACTAAAACAAATTGTAATTTCCTTCTCATTTATGAAGGATTAAGGGCTTTTGATTTTGATATGAAAGACTAATGAAGCTATTTATTTGGCACTCTTACGGTAAAATTTCCGTATTTTACTTACTTACTACTTCTCCGTAAATTCCAATACATGTATACTAACTTTATATATAATAAGCATTTAGTATATAGCTATATAAAATGCTATATAATATATCTATATAAGCATATAACATTTCCTACATAAAATAAAATGTGAATACATTTTTTAGCGATCTGTGTACATTTATTTGTGTTTTTATTTTAGATTAATTAAGATTTTACCAATATTTATTTCCTAAAAATAATAAAAAGTATGTGCCATATTTGATATATTTAGTGAATTTTTCTATTGGAATTTTTAATTTTTCACGTATTTTATTTATAAAAGTTTTTTCTGTACAATAATTAAAGTTTCTTAAAGTTTATAAACATTGATAAGTACAAGTTAATTTAGCTTTGTTAAATACAAATAATACGATAAGCATACTAATAAACATAATACTCAATAAGAGTATTTAATGTCTGAATTATTATTGAATTACTGAAATGAAATTTATTGGCCATTTACATTGCTTCATGATTTTCACTGCATTCTAGTGATTAAAAATAGAGTACTTTATTAGATAGATACTATTAATAAATTAAATATTAAACATGAATCTCTAAATTTAAATAAACATATTGTGTAAGAAAATATGATTTTGCATGAAACTTGTAAAAGTTAGTGACTAATTAATTATAATACATATAATACGCAGTTATAACTTATAATCTCTGTATAAATGCACACACCAAATTATCAGAATAAATAAATTTCTAAAATATGTTATTAGTATACATTAGGATACTTTATGTTATATTACGAATTCAAAGTCATAAATTTTTCAAGAAATTTCATTCTTATTGAACACTCAATTTTTTAAATAATTGAAAATAATGATGATTGTATATTAATAGTTTATGGAAAATACTAAATTAAATATTAAATAATTTAATAAATATATAATATTCATTATATTATTATTATTATACATATAACTAAGGCCAATTTATTAAATGAATAAATCGATTAACGGTACACATAGGATAGATTTTTAAAAAAATGTACGTCGTTCTTATGTTGGATAATTAGATAATATTTTAAAATAACAAAATTAATGTTGCACTACTGTGAGAGACACAAAATTATAAAATATTATGAAAAAGTTGTAGAATTATATTTTGATAAAAATTTAGCTTATAGAAAGTCGATAATCTAAAAACTTCAATTACATTCTATACTTTTATGTAATGATGTATAAATTTATTAATGATCATTAAACCTACTACCATATTATGAACATTTACAAACTAAATTTATCAAGATTATTTATAAAAGAATGCAAATTTATTTAAAACGATTAAGTAATTTGATTAAAATTATATATAAAACTGATAATTACACAACCATTCTTTTCTGTATTGAATTTGTGAATAATTTTTATTGAAAAATATAGATTTTTAAAAATTTGTTTATTATCGGATCGTACATTTCTAGAAATAAAAAAAATAGATTTAGGAGTATAGTGCTAAAAAAATAATAATGAATTTCAATAAAAAAAATAAGAAAATCAATATTTTTTTTTGTATTTATTGATTTTATATTATAAAGCTTCGTGTTAGGAAGTTTTACTTTTATTATCCGTAAATTATTTTCATTAAACAACGAAATGTCTGTTTTCATGTAGTACATAAAATCTCATAAAAATTATAAATATCTATAACAAAGATAATAAATAGATATAAGTTACAAATTTTGTTGTTAGTATTTATTTGAGTTTTTTTTTTGAACATACCAAATTTACAATACCAACAATCTAAGTTTATAATTTCTTACAATCTAGCATATTTTTTTCTAATAAATTTTTATTGTAATTCTTATAAATATATATATATTTATATGTTAATAATAAAACCAATTTTTTATTTAAAATTCATAATTTAAGTTAAATTCATTCAAAATAAGTATAAAAACTCATTGTTTAATTTACTTATTTTTATACAAATCTAAATAAGATATATTTTAGAAATAATAAATATGATAGATCTTCAATAATATTCACTTCTAATTTGCGCAATATATGCAATAATTTGCGATTCACTTAATAAATATAATTTATTAATATAATTAATAATAAAATATAAATAGTTATAATTCTAACAACTTAAATTTATTCAGATTCTTAACATTTATTTTTATTAATTCAAAAAATAAAAAGTTACATTTAAATAAATAATAAAAAATTTTAATATTTAAAATTTAAATTTTAAATAATTAGTTAAAATTTCTAAGTATTTCTTAATGAGTATAATGCCGATACATTATAATTTAATGGATATTATTGATACATTACAAATAAATCATTACTTTCCAAAAAACAATATTTATAAAGATATAGTTTATTTGAAGTTAGATTTATTTTGAATATATTTGATAAAAAATAAGTATATAATCAATTGCTGCTATCATATAATACAAAGAATTTTAATATGTGGAATATGATAAGTTTGCTTTACAAGTTTCGTTTACATTTCATTATCAAAAAAATCATATTATAAATATAAATTTAAATTAAATTTGAGCAAAATATAGAAATCTGATAATGTCGATGATTGCCAATCCTAAACAAATAGAAAATGATATAAATAAATAATAATAATAAACACAATATTATAAAAATTTACAAGATCATAAATGTTAGAATTAGAAAGATATGTTTAATAAAAATATACGTACATACAATGATAGAAATAAAGCAAAGTAAAATTAATTTGATTGATTTATTAAAACAAATTCTAATTGTAATCGCAATAAACTTTATATTCTAACCCTGAATTTTATAAGCATAAATAAACTACATATTTAGTTTTTAATTCCGAACCTGCTTTTGTGCAAATAAAATATATAATTATTTTACATTTTTATAATTCTTATTCTATTATATTGATGCAATTAAAATTATTAATATAATTGTAGTATACTTTAAAGTAATTAGTTTATATTAAATTAATGAAAATAAGCTAAAATAATAATGGAAGTAAATCGATAAAAAGTAAAATGATAATAAAAATTAAAAATTATTGTAATTGTTCAATCGTCTTAACTAGAAAAATTAATTTCATTATATTAAAAAAATGTTTACAATTTATTTAAAGCGAAAATATACTTTGTATTCTATAACTACCAACAATTTTAATTATTTCGGCCTTGGGTTAATAATTACCAATTCTTAAGAATGATTATTATAATTATGAACTACTAATATCAACAATGTAAATATATTTTGGATTAGGACCACTTTTTAAATAAAAAATTGTTGTGGCTTATGTAGCATTATAAAAATTGTACATAAAAATAATATCTTTCTATTAATTTATTATTAATACTTATATTTAATACATTTTTATAGAAATATCATATTAATAGTTTATTGATAAATCATAAATTTTTGTTAATCAATTATAATAACTCTAATTTTAATGAAATAACCAAAGTAAATGTATATTAAGTATTTAGGAAAATATTTTTTTTTATAAAATATATACAAAATTGCAATTATTCATTAATTTTTGTAGTCAATATACTATACCTGAAGATTCTATCATTCAGAAATGGTTTTACAATATTTAAACTAAATTATTATATTACCTTTTGTTATAAGAAATTTTATTTCTTAAACTAATTTATGCATCATTGAGAAACCATAGCTATCTTATATTTCATGGAATTAAATGTCAAGTTTCAATGAACAGCAACGCGACGAGTAAAAGAAATCAATAAAAACTATATTGAGCTTGTTGATCACGCTTGTAATTATAATGCAGATTCTACATAATTGGAAGTCATTTTATATATAGAACTTAATCTCGTTAAGTTAATTTTACTCTTGCTCAAATTAAAATCCATAAATATGGAAAAACAATTTTCCTATTTTCGTTAAGACGCAATTTCTCTCTCTATATCGGTTCATTAATTTAACAGATTGTTCGGCTAGTAGCAAGCCACATAAAATGAAGAGGCAACGTGTACCGAAAACGTAATTCAATGATATAATTTGCAGGGATTCTCACGACTAATGCTAATGACGAGTAGTTGCTCGGATTGAACGTTGAGACCGACCGCAGACCATCTACACGTCTTCCTCGACGATAGACGCCTCGTTTAGATCTGGTTTGGATCTATTCGGAAACAGCGTAATGCACACGAGGAACTTGAGTAGTCCCTTTTATGTCTGCTCTCACCATATGGGTTGATGTATTATTTGCACTCGCGTGAAAAGGACAATGGTGAAAGCGGATGAATGAAGAGGACAGAAAAACAGCCTTAAACTGCAATAACGAAAAAAAAAATGATGACATTTTTGATAATTGTATGGTGAAAAAATTGAATTTTCTTTTTTTGCAGGGCAAATCTTTGATTACTGTCATTATTGATTGAATGAATGTTTGTGAAAGTTGTTGATCTCTCACTTCTTTTTTACTTTCTACTCCCTCCCTCTCTCTCTCTCTCTCTCTCTCTCTTCAATCTCTTCAATCTCTTTCACTTTCTTTCTCAATTTTTATATTTTAATCAGATAATATCTTATTTCATAATAATAAAAATAGTATTAAAATTATTTTTATCATCTTAAAGCTACAATTTGTATTTATTGAAATTTCCATTTTATGAAAACTCTATCTAAAACTGAATTTTATTCATTAAAAAATTAATGTTTACTGCTGAATTTTTTAAAAAGTTATTGTTAAAGTATTTAAATTACTTTAAAATAATTTAGTAAATAAATTACATTTTGCAAATTCTTATATACATTTCAAAAATTCTAATAAAAAAATAAAATAAAAAATATAATTACATCATGCTGATGTTCTATACTTGTTAAATATAGAATTATTGTTAATTATAAAACAATAGAAAAATAATTAAAAAACTTTATTTTATCATTATTAGAATTATGTGCAAAGACTTAATTACTTTTACCTAAGTATTTATTCATTGTAACATCTTATAATTATAATTGCTAAAGTTGTATCTTCTATCGATAATTGTATTATATCTTATATATTATAATTATAATCTACAATTTATAATTGCTGAAATTGAAGTTGAATCAATATATTATAAATATAATTAATAACAGATAAATTTTAATTTTATTATACACTTTTTATTTAGTATTTTATTTTGTTAGTCCATCAGTAGTTATTTTGTTAGTAGTTTTAGAATATTTAATATTCAATTTTTATTATACATAATATTTAAACATAAATTTTATGAAATTACTTTTTTCTTATTTTATCAATTAATAAAATGGTTAATATAATTAAGAGATATAAAAATTGATATTTATACAAAACATTATAATGATAAATTTAAATTTATTAAAAAAAAAACTCAATAATTTAAATAATGATTTATTATTTTTTAATATAATTTAATATTTGATTTAGATATGAAAAAAATTATCCTATATAAAAAAATAAGTGATTTTAAAGTATATCAATTTTTTTTATATTAAATATATATAATAACAAAGATTACTAATTGATCAATTTATCGTTTTATGTAATGAAAAATTGACATTACTATAATTAGGAATAAAATATTTTCGTTACTTATTAAATAGGTTAAATGTAAATGATTATGGTCCTCATTTTATATTAAAATTTTCAATTTAAAACTTTTAAACATATAAATAGTTTAATCAAATTATATAATTTATGCATTTGAATATTATAAATTACTTTATTTTTTAAATTATCATTTGTTTAATTAAAATTATCGCTCCGATTAAACTATAATTTGAAATTTTTTTTTTCTTTGATATCTTAACAATTTTCGAAAACAAATAAATACAGCAATATATTATATACATTATTAACACCTTCTTAACAATAAATCTCAATAAAATTGAGCAATACTATAAAAAAAATAATAAGAATTAATCATTATCGCATTAAATTGAATGGTGGTAATTATTCCATGAAAAAATTATGATATTTAATTTAAAAATGCAATACATCATAATATCAAAGCCTTATTAAAGACAATAACTCACATTTGCCCTTCGAAAGCATTGGAAAATCCCTGGATCTGCTACGGTAATGTTTGACTCGTTCAAGATACCGCAAAGAATTTTATGGTTGTCATAAATTCGCACGGAATTACTATTGGGGTTGAAACATTCGATTACCGAAATTATAATTCACATGAAGTTAGTTGAAATAATATATCTATTAAGTTACTTGTTCATTCGGCGTAACACGATCTTACACTTAACGCAGATTTACATCAAATAAGATAAAAGATATTAATTTACGAATTTTCGTTATAGATTTTTAAATTAATAATGGAAATATTTATTTTTTAAAGCACAACTTATTCTTCACTTTTTACATTTTAATTAGAAATCAGTTTATATCCAAGTAGCTTACAAAGTCTTGGTTTTTTAATTAATATTGTATAGATATTGTTAACAATACAACATATTAAACGCTTTTTTTTTTTAAATGTATATAATTATAACTATATTATTTTTATTATATATAAGTATAACTATCTCATTTGTATTAAAATACTTAAAAAATATTTCAATTGTTATTATACTGTCTAAAATAAATAGTTGTCTAATAAAACATAATTAATTATTGCTTTTTATATAATGATTTATTGAATACTGTAGATAAAAATTGTAAAAACTATAAAATTAATTCCTTTGAAATAAAAATTATTTCACGAAATATTTTTATAATAACGTATTTAAAAATATAATAAAATTTCAACTAATATTAACGAGATAAATATTAAAATTATAATTGTGCATTTTAATAAAATTAATTTTGCTTTATATTTACAAACATTAAGTTAGAGAGCAAATTGATCCCTTATGAAAAAATTTATAAGAATTACGCTTCCGTGAGTAGCTACGCATAAAGATTTAAAAGACGCGAGTAAACTAATTAATAAAGTTATAATTAATAAATAATAATAAATAATAATTTATCTACATTTTATTTAATATAAACTGATTTACAAATCAATATATATATATATATATATATATATATATGCTATAGTCTCAAGAAGGTAAAAGATATTACTTTATTTTCCTGTGATACAAAAGGAAGAAAATGCATATGAATCAGCTAACCAAACAAAACCCAAAATTAATTAATACGCACGTAACGCATCTCGCCCCCTTTCTCACATTTTTCACAGTCACTCCTCTTTATTATATATAGTGTGTCAATCTTCCTCCTTTTTCTACTCTTTATTCATTTGCAGTCCCTATATCTTTTTTCCATTCTGCTTATTTTTTTTTTTTTGTTCTTCCTTTTATTTCTTTTACTACATTTTTACAATTTACTCACTTTCTCTCTCTTTGTCTCTTACTATCATTAATTTTCATGTCTGTCAATTATGTTATCCTTTTTATTATGTGCTACAGTTGTATTAATTCATCTGGATGTTTATTTTTATTTTTATTACTGTTCGTTCATCTTGATAATGTGACAATTCGATTGTTGCAACGTATAAGTTTTCTGCTTCCTTTTTACTTTTGTAGCTCTTCGTGAATTGCAAATTACAATTTATTAAAATTTAATGTAGTACAAAATTAGATTATATGTTTTACGAAGATGCTTTATAATTACATTTTAAATATTTTATTGCATTGAGATTTATAGATTTATTAATTATATTTTGAAATTAACATTTTGTTAAATCATATTTATACACGTGTATAAAGAACTAAATTTTATTAAAGTAAGACATTGATTAAGTTCATTTCTTAAATATCATCTTATTTCTAATTCATAATTATTTAATAAATGAATAGAGAGTACATATTTTTCCAAAAATAAATACAATTTATTTTCTAATCCATAAATAATCAATATTATCGTTATTTTCCTGTCCACATCTTGTTTAATTGTAGTTTTTTAAACAAATCTCTCATCACTCGTGTTACTCGTATTTTTTCTTAAATTTAATATTGCTTTAATTTTTCGTACTTATATTAAATAAATAATACATTTTAACTCAAACAAATATTTATTTCATTTAAAATATTATTGACATTTTTCTAGTCTTTTGTTCTTCTAATTCCTTTCTTTAAAATTAATCTTTAATTCACGATATTTTCATTTTGATATATTTTTTGATTATTTTTCTTTCGTGTTTCTCTTTATTTGTTAATTTTTATTTTTTTTATATATAGCATTTCCTTTTCTTTTATTTGATTTATTATATTAATTGTTATAAATTATATTTTTGTAATTATCTCTGCAGCTTGCGAAAGAAGGGTCAATTCTAGACTAAACCAATAATGTAATGAATGTAAGACACATATACTGAAATTCGATGAAATACAGTATCAAAGTTTGTGTTATATTAATAAAATGTAATCATATATATTAATTTCTTGTGATTCAAAATGAGATGTCTATGTATTAATTTTTGCAAAATTCTTTTGTAAATAAAAATAAGTTTATAGCTTATGGATGCGAATCTCAATATTATTGAGTTTGCAATTGGTTTAGACATTATACAAAAGATGTTTTTTCATTTTTAATAAATGTTTTAATTTTTTTCGTATAGACAGTGTGTTGATTTATTTGTACTAATTCTTAGCTTAATATAATTTCGTAGTATATATTTCTTCAAAAAAATATATATAAATTATAAAAACAATAAACTTTCTCTGATAATTGATTGTGATAAAATATCCATTCAAATTAAAGCTCTTATTTTGTTACCGCAAACCCTAAGATTTATTTTGAATTAAAACACTCTCTATATAATTAGGTTTGCTAAACTCTAAAACATTTATTATAGTAAAACGCGATTCTATAGGCCCGGATTTGTCAAATACTAGGAATCTAAGCTTAATCGAGGTATAGCCTCATAATTGTTTTATCACTGACAATTAAATTGTTTCATAGGTAAATATTATGTCGGTATAGTATTTATCTTAATTCTTATAATCGTTTGCTGTTTATTTGATTATCATTATTTATAATTCTGTCTCTATTCATTTGTAATATAGCTTAATATACATTAATATGTTTGCTGGTGAGAATACCAAAGCTATAAAATAAATATTCATATTACTTTGAATGGTTTTGTTGTGATTATCAGTAATATTTATTTAGCAATAACTATAGCTTTAAATAATTAGTCTTTTAAGTTAGTTTTTCTGAATTTGTTATTTATATTGATTTTTTAAGCTTATTTTAAAATACTAATTATGAAATATTATTCAAATTATAACAGAGCTATATGATTGAAAGATCCACAGAGATTAAAAGATTTTGTAATTTCGATATTCGGCATCTTTCCTGTTCGGGTTATTCATCTTTCAAGTTAATCATTTCCTTAAATATTTTGCTAAATATAATATTAAAATAAATTATTATGAAAACGTAAGTCTACTCTTGAATTTGAATGCAAGCCATTTATACTGCGTTATAATCATCATCAATCTGGTATTGATCATCAAGTTCTGAGAATGTAATTTTCTTCTTACACATATTCACGCATAATTCAAGAATCTGGAACGCCATCAAGATTTTCATGTAATATGGGCATCATATCTATATTGATAGAACATTGTACTTTTCCATGAATAGATCATTAATCAAGATATTCTTGTCTCCTTTCATTATTTCAGTATACCACAATTCAATATTTCCATTACACAATTTAATTTGTGTAACTCAACCGTATCCTCCTACAATGAATCTTATACTCGAACCACAAACTGTTTAAACATTTAAAGGTAAGAAAGAACTAATTAATGACAAAAATATAATTTTACACTATAATAATATAATATATATATAGGTATTAAGTATTGATAAAAGCATAGCTCATAGAGAAAAAAATATATATATATAATAATTTATATTTTTGATTTCTGCTATATAAATCTATATCTGGATAAAATCCAAATATGATTACACGAGATTACAATACAATATATGAAAATTGTATTTTCAATACTTAATTATGTGTTGATTTATTGAGCATAAATTAATAATTAATTTATTAAAGTATGTCTGTATGGTCGGTCTTATTTAGAGTGAGTTTAAGTAAAATCTGTACTGTTCGTTCATTTATAATACACGACTCTTTCTTGTAAGATTTCTTATTATACTGATTATTCCACACAATGTCTTTCTGTTTGAAAACGGAATATTCAATAAGTCATCCGTGTATTATATAGTGGTAGAATAATAATGTATAATGTACAAAAATTATTACGTGCAGTCATAATTTTTATAATATATTTTAAATAGAATAAAATAGCAACCTATATATTTATTAGGTATTATAAGACTATTACAAATTTAATATTTTATAATAAATAATTCTATATAAATATAATGCTAAAATTTCATTATTGATTGAACTAAAAATTTCAATCAATTAATTCAATTTAATCAAGTATTTGACAAAAATAGTGTAAATTAATATGTTTTATGATTAGATTGATTAATAAAGTATTAAAAATTACATATCTGAGTAATAAAAAAATAAAAGTGTTTTTTTCAAATTTTATTTATGTAAGTTGATTTAATTAAAATTTTATCCTCTACAATATTAAAAACTATTTTAAGACAAATGAAGAATTTATGATTTAATAACCATAAATGTGTCTAACAACATTTGTAAAGATAAGATAATTGAAAAAAATTAATTTTATTCAAAATGGAGTAAATCTGAGCTTTATGTTTTCCCATCTTGTTTTTTTAATTTTAATAATTTATCAAAAATTTATAAATAATAAATAGTGCCAATATTCTAAAATGTATAGTTTCGTATAATTTTATAAAAAATTTTAACCAAATTAATTAATAGATTATTCATTATTGCATAAAGTATAATGAAATCACACTTATAATGTATGAAAATATTTACTAATATAATCTATTAAATTATATCTTTTATATATTTACGCATCACATATTATATACTTTATTTTTACATTTTTATATATTACAAATATTTATTTATAAAAACAAAATAATACTAATATTGATAGATAGAATATTGACTGTATATTTGTCGTTTTAACTATTATAACAGGCAAATTAGGATATGTAATCATTGCTAAACATTATAGAATTTTACGGAGATGATAAACCCGGCTGATACAATTAGCGATACAATTACACAGTTAGAAATTAGGGCTTTTACAATATATCCATGTATAACCAATTTTTAGCAACAATCTTATAGATATAATTAACTCTTTCGTTTGTTGATATATTAATATACATTCAAATAAGCATTGTATCATTAGTCACAAACTTGTTATCCTACGTTTATAATTTCTACCATTTAATGCATTTTCATCAACATTGCATTTTTGGTGCATACAATTTAATTCGTTTACTTGTATAAAAAACATATTTATATACAAACAAATGTTTTAATATGTTAAAATGCGCTCGGTTAATCGCTTTGTGAACAAAAAAATTATATAGGAAATAAATGGAGAAATATTAATTCTTTTCTTATAAATATCACTTATGGGAACATAAAATAACAAATTTATAATGATACAATAACTAAGCTTCATTAAATAATATCCATTTAAATTAAATGAAGTTAAATATTCATTTTTAATTACTATTGATTCAATACAATTATATATTATATACAAATTATAATTATATATTATAATTATATATAATATACAAATTACTTTATATTTTATAATTATTTATTTTCAATTTATTGGAATTTAAATCATACAAATAAGATGAGTTAATAATTGAGTGACATTATTAATTAATAACAATTATGCATTACTAGTTGCATATCTATAAACTTGAGTACAAGAAATAATTAAACTTATAGACTCAGTATTATTTACTTTTGTTTTTATTATTTATTTAATTTCAAAATATAAAATTTCTCATTAGTAAATCAACTAATAACGTCTAATTTATAAAAGATAAAATACACGATAAAAGGGGATTCAATTGATTTTTATATATTTATGTAACATATTGTATACACAATGTGTATTACTTATAAAATTTAATTATTTAAAGTTTCTAAAGAATCATGTATTATTTATTCTGAAAAATATTTTACAATTGTTTGAAAGTATGATACGCATTTACAATAAAAATAATTGTACTAAAAATTGATATTATATAAATTTAATCGTTTTTAAATAATATCGATCAACAAAATTTTCAATTTAATAACCAATACATTATTAGTATTTTATTTATAACTTTTATAAAACCTTTATTGTCTAAATGGGGGTTCTAAACTTGTATTATCTATTGGGTTCGAGTAATCATACTTCATATCCCCTATTATTTTTTATTAATTATTAAAATGAATTATAAATTAAAAATACAAAATATATTATTTAGTATATAATAATTTATATTTACTTTAAGGTAATTCAATTTTTATCAAAATAATAAATGTATATATTGTTATAATTATATATATATATATTGTGTTTTAGGATAGTAACCTTTTCATTTACAATAAATTTATATGAATAATTTAAAAATATTTTTCATATTATTTATTTGTAATCGTTTTATTGTAGTAAATGTCACTTAAATAGATTGATTAAGTATCACGTGAGTTATTTTGTACCATAAAGGCAAAATTTTAAAAAAATATTCAAAAGTATCGCTTAAAAATATATTTTTTTTTATCAACATAGATACAAAAAGTAACAAAAAATATTCATTTTTAGTAATAATTATTTAAATTGTAATCGAATGATAGAGACGAGTATTATAATACAGATTATTTTTTTAAATGTTTTTATTAAATGTTAAAACTTTCTTATTTTCAATTAGCAATAAATGAATTATAGTAATAAAATAATTATTTTTTAATAGCAATATTTATTATCATATAAAAGCAGTAATTTCTTTCACCTTAATCTTATTTGCTGAATGTGTATCTCAAACTCAAACAAGTATATTTGCAAAACATTTTTAATTTTAAATTCAAAATATTACTTTAATATTGAATTATGCAACAATGCAAAAATCAGATTGTATACTCATGCCAATACTATAGTAGTTAATTGAATAATAACAATAATAGCATCTTGCACCACATAAATATTAATTTATATTGATTTTATTTACAATCTCAAATTCATGAATGCCAAATTCATTTCATATCAAGCAGGTCGATTAGTAATCCCGTTAAAACAGGCGCATCCACTTCGTGGCGACAAAATACCAAGTATATTGATACGAGTTTGTGTCTAACGAGTCAATCAGTATCGAACTAACTCAATAGCTTCGAATCTTTCTCATAATAACACATGTACGCAAGGTAATTCACTTCAAACCATACGTATGTGCGCGGTTCAACTGGTGCACAGAAGCCGCGTGCGGCATGCGCATGCGTATCCCCACTCGCGTTTCGAATTAAAAATCATGGCATTATAGAGTGAGATGGATAGGGAGCCGTGTCTTGGCTCATGGAGATAGAGAATGATAGAAGAATCGAGCGGCGGGAGGTGGGGAAGAAAAAGGCTCTGGAGCGACGGAAGCAAGCTGCTCTAATGCCGACCAAGTTGTGAGACTCGAGAGGCCGCTTTAGTATCCTCGCGAACGTCGTAAATATTGTGGTGGTAAATGTAATATTTGGTCTTGATAGAGCCGTCGGTGCATGCAGGGCTCTCGTTTCCTTCCGAATAACAATAATAATAACAGCAGCGACACTTTGCCTCGGTCCTTGCCAAATATCACCGTTGCTATATGAATACCGCACATCGCGATCCGAACGTTATCTTCGATGTTAAAAAAGTTTGTCCGATTTGTATTGCGTGTATTTACGGGAACACAGAGTGCGGGTTATAACACTACAGTATATGCTCGCTTGTAGTGGTCCTCGCGCTCCATGGCAACAGAGCGACATATTTCATCCACTATTGTCAGGAGTAGCAAAGTAGTGGCAGCAACAGCAGTATCAGCAACGAGACTTGAGTCAGCATTAATTTGGCCAACAAGGGTAGAAGATTCTTTTCATCTTTGATTTTGATATTCTTGCGAAGATAGTGTCTGGATAATTAAATCAAATTCACAGTTTTGAATGTCACTAGTTTTGTGTAACTTGAGCGTCAAGCATCAATTAATTGCTAATGTAATCGAAATATATGCTCAAATCTTTGGCACTTTTTCACAATTCTATTTGAAGATCCATTTGAATAAGAAAGTGATCGCTGTCAATGACAATGAAAGAGCGTTTTGCACTTATATGAATCGGTATGCATTTGTTGCCAAGATACACCTACTCAAATACGTTCCCTTTATTATAAGAATTATCGTGAATAAAATATTGATAGAAAATTTATTATAAAATAGAATTATTTTCTACCCATTTATAACACAAATTTCTTTTTGTACAAATGCAAAAATCATCGACATTCACATTTCAAAGGAAACCTTTACTTTTACTTTTAAATCAGTTATTTCCTGTTAAAATAGAAATTACATTTTAAAATAACATTTCTCGTAATACTTGTTTATATGAAATAAATTTTTTTTTATATTAATATGTTATTCTTTCACGAAGCTGTATAACAAAACAAAGCTCAATTTCTAAAACTATATTTTGCAGAGTTTGCGTAATAATTGTTCTTATATAGTTATATAATAAATCATTCTTGTTAAATAAATATAATATATTGATTAAAATTTAGTATTTTTAATTTTTTATCTTTAATTTTCTCATAATACTATCGTATAAAGTTGTTAATATATTTTTTCTTATTTGAAAATCCTTTGAAGTTGATCAATATATACATAATTACGAATTTAAAATGCTTGAATTTATGTTACATTACCAATTTATATATTATACATTAAAAAAAGAAGCATCTTATATTAAATTTACAAGTAAATGAAATTTATTTAAATATTAGAAACTACGGTACATAGTTGATTTTGTAATCTTAAAATTGAATTCTATAATTTTTTTAAAAATTTTGATTTTGACATGATAATTAAAATCAATATAATATTTTACATAATAAAAAAATTCACATATTTATAATGTAATATTTTAATTTATCTTCATAACTACTTTAAAATTACAATAAATCCGATAAATAGTTCAATGAAAGAGTTCAATGAAAAAAAAATAACAATTTTGTTAAAATATGAAGTAAATTATATAACTACGATAAGTTGAAAATTTTTAATATGTGCACATTTACTTAACATATATATATATATATATATATATATATATATATATATATATACACACAAGATGCAAACTGAGCATATTTTTTATGTTTACATATTTTTTACGTTTACATATAATTAATTTTTACATATAATTATGTTGAATTTTTTGTAGTATTTCATGCTATTTCTAAAATAATAAAATGATCTAAATAAGTATATTATGTAATCTATACAATATTAGATATATTTTATATTTAAAAAATACGTTTAAATTATTTTTTATATAAATGCGTTGAAAAATTTTGTTAAAAATTGTATTAAATTCAACTCTTTAATTTAAAGTAATTCAATACATACTGAAATTTGATTCACATTTAATATATTAATTATATAAGGAGAAAATTATTATTTATTAGCCTTTAATCATAAAAAACATTAAGTTTTAATCGCCATTTAGCATAGTATTTCTATTAAAAAGAGATACAATTATATTTTAATATTAATCTAAATTCAAACGAGTTTGAAAATTAATATTATTCTTAAAAACAATATATTTCTGTTGATGAAAATAATATATATACATTTATATTTATATTTAAGCAAACTTACATAAACATAAAAATTGAAATGTAAATTACTGCAGCAAATTAAAATATCCCAGTATCAGTCATTTAATTTTAAGTATAAATTTCTTTTACTGCTTTTCTTTTACTTCTGATATTAATATAGAAATTTCAATATACATTTTATGATAGAATTTATAAGTTAATATATTCTCAGAATAATAATTAGCAATTTATTAACTTACGAATGTAATTTCAAAATGATTAGTATAACAACTAATAACGTGTATACAGCCCTGTTTAAAGTGCAAATTGAAATTTCAAACCAAAATACTTTATAAAATAATATATTTATAAATATATATATATAAACTATTTTAATAAATTAAATCTCACAGTATTTGCATATTTTTCACATTTGTAGCAGGAAATATTTTAACGGGTTTATATTTATATCAAAGTACAAAGAAAATTCTAATGGACGCTTTTTACATGTATATAAAATCATTTTATATACACACATAAACCTCTGTGATAAAGTGCATCTTATTTCTAGGTTAAAAAACCTTTTATTTGGAAATCTGCAATATCAAATTATTAACGCTCGTAGCGATCTTATACCACATAACAGAGAAGAAAATTCATATAAAATTATTGTAAGAGCAATGGCTAGCGAATGCTAATTTTTATTGATTATTATTACGTTTAAAAAATGTTTAAATATTATAGAAACGTTTATTGGTTATAAATTATTTTGATTTCATTCTCAATTGAAATTAATTTTTAATTTTTTCAAGCAATTCTATTGAAAATGTTAGTATTACTAATTTATCGAAGAAAAATAGCGTTACATATAATTATATTTGATATCAAAATAATAATAAGTAGTCTCTTTCTTAATTAAAATAGTGAAAAACTGCAATTTTTAAGAATACAATTAATAAAAATTTCATTTTTATTAAAGAATAATTTCAAGAGTTGTGAAAAATAACATGTAATATTCAATTATCATCTATTGAATTTTAAACACATAAATTTAAGGTTCATGAAATCTACAATATTAAATATAAATTCGTTTAAATGTATATTTGATTAAACTTTAACTTTACATTAGACTGTCATTATTTATCTTTGATGTTCTAATTTTTTCAACAGTATATAACAAAGTAAAGATATAAATTTTATAAAAACAATTATATTGGTTTAGCTTCTATAGTAAATTATAAAAATATCATTTATAAAATATAAATACTTTAACAATTCTAATATCTTATACATCATGAGGTATTTTCAAGTTTCAAGTTTTTTTTTTGTCATTTTTTATCATTTAACCGATACACTCTGTTATATTCTTTAATAATAACAATAAAAGTGTAACATTTTTATTTTATAATTGAAATTATTTTTTTTATATTGAAAATTTAAATAGTTATTTATAAAATTTATTATACAAATTTTCTTTAAAATGATAACGTTTCAAACTTAAATATTATAATAAGTTTGAGTTTTAATAATTCTTTTTTATCTAAAATTTTCTTTTAATATTTCTAACTAATATTTTCTTTTTAGTTATATAGGTTGTATATAAAAAAAAAACAATAATTAATAAATATAATTTGATTCTAAAAATTCAGTATGTGATTCAGTAAAATAAAAACAAAAATGAATTGAAATATCTTTGTCCAGAAAAATTATAGGATCATTTTTAATATACATAAATTGTACATGTAAAGTTAATTATGATAACTATTATAATTTCACATTTAATTATATTGTGTATCCTTAATTTATACATAAGCGAATGTATATTCTGTGGCTGAATAGTATCGAAAAATAAAATGAATTTTTTAATATTCGAGTTTTATTTCAATTTCATCAAAATTAATTAATGTGTTTTAAACTAAATATTTATCTTTTAAATGAAATTTATTTTTGAGTGCAATTATTTTTATTTCTATTTAAATTCATTAAGATATAATAAATGAAATTTAATCAATAGTTTTAATGGTTTTAAAATAAGAAGAATCATATTTTTAATAACATATCTATTGATTTGAAGAATAATTTTATAATTAGCTTTTATTTTTAATTATAATTATAATTAATTCATTTTAAAATGTCTACGAATAAATAATTAGATAAAAGTAAACTTTTTTAAGTTTTGTTGTTTATTACATTGAAAGATACTTATTTTAGTCTTAATTACAAATGATTTTTCATACATATTAAAATCATTTTCACGTGAAACGCGTATACCTACTTAATATAAGTGACTTTTATTATTCATTTTATTATTTATTTTATTTATCAATTTACTATGGAAAAAATGTGAAAAATAAGAAATTTATTTTAAGGTATGGATTATAAATGTAGTTAAGAAAATTTCAGCACAATAACTTCAAATTTTTTTTCTAAATAAATATAGTTATTTTACAATAATAGATATATATATATATATATCTTTGTAAAAGTCATAACCTCAATAAATTACTGCGACGATGACAAAAGTACTGATAATAAACAAAAATTAAAAGAAATTCGAAATTAAAATACAACAGGAGAAAAAATGAGAGAAAATAAAAAGTAGATTTTTCATTTGTTTCTATTTCGTACAATTGATCCTCCATCCAGAAAAGCTTCTTGCTTTCTTACTTATGATGACGTCAACACCAAACTACACAGTTGCTGACTCATTAGAAACCTGCTTCCTCACTCTCTTTCTCTCTCTCTCTCTCTCTCTCTCTCTCTCTCTCTCTCTTTCTATAAGTTTATTTGCTATATTTACATACCATTAAAAGATTGATGATTTAAAACAATTTTCAAAAATTTGAATAACATGTTACTGGATGCAGTAGACAAGAAGAGTAGAATATGTAAAAATTAGAACGAGTGTATGATAATCCGATTTAAATAATTGAAATAAGACTTTAATAAAAAAGAATATATAAAACTTAAAAAATGCATAAAATGAATGAGATTTTATTACGAAATTATAAAACAATGATTTAAGCTTTTGCTAGAGCGTTTTTAAGAAATATATTTAAAAATATGCAGATTAGACAATGTAAACCTAATTATTTTGTTACATTAATTTGATTACACAAAAAATTTGATAAATAGTTGCATTCAGTTAGTTTAGATTCATATGAAATTTATTCGTCTTAAAGAAATTGATATTTATTCTACATTCCGTTTTACCCTTTGTATATCGTCTTAAATTCAGAGGAAACTAAATATAGATTAATGTTTAGTATAGTATGGTATAATTTAAAAATCTTAATTGAATTATGTAAGAATATTTCATTCAATATGAAATTACTCTATTAAATATATAGAGAACATATAATTTTATCTAAACGTAATAAATTTCAACATAAAGCAAAACTATTTATTTTTATAAGATGTAATAATATATTTTACACAATAAAATATATATTTACTAATAAAATTAAAAACAACTAAAAAAATAATTGTTTATTTTATTATATTAAAATATATATTTAGAAATTTAAGAATAATGAATAATGTGCGTATGGAAGGTCTATATTTATTGAAATATTTTAGCCTTGAAATAAATTAGACATTTAAAATTGATTTAGATATAATTGACTCCATATAACAGAAAGAAAAGACCATTGACAAATATTACTATAATAATTATTTTAATGAATAGAATTGAAATATGAAATATTTTTTACATTCGAAATAAAAAAATAATGTTAATTTTATTGCATATATAATGTATGATAAGGTAAAAAATACATATATTCATAGTTTTTCCAAGTATTTTTTAATATACAATTGTCAAATATTTAAATTTTTAATGAAACTCCAATAAAAGATTAAGAATATATTATATATATGTATTAAAATTAGTAATAATATATTTTTATTACAACATATATACGCAAGTGCATATATTATATTTATTGTTAATGATATTTATAATTGTAATATGTTGTGTAATATTTATTATTTAAAATTTTATATATAATCTATATTAAAAATATTGATTTATAATTTTTCTTAAAATATACTAGAAAAATAATTCATTTTTTATAAATATGCGATATTAAAAGTTTTATTGAAGCCTTATTAAATATAAAAATATTCAATAATTGTATAATATATATTAATAAATAAAATTAATAAAAAATTATAAACATATATATATATATATATATAAATAAAATAATAAATTTTGTTTAATATAAAATTAATGTTTAGTACAACGATTATAGTTTTTTACAATAAAATATTTAAAATTTGATCAAAAGTGGCGTTCTTTTCTTACTATTATCTTATATTATCTTATATTACCATTTGAAAATAATTTTGTATATTATACATACTTTCATATAAATACAATAAATTTTTATTTGACAAAAATAAGAAATAATAATACTTAAATTTTGATATATTTTTGAAATGCTATCATTATTCAATTTAAGATTTTCTTGTACAGTTTCAATTTCTAATTTATGTAATAAAAATAGTCTACACAATAAAATTATTTTCGATTAAAAATAATGTTGAATAATTCAAAAAATAATATAATACAAGATACCTTGTACAATATATTTTCAATCTGAATATAAAAAGATGCACAATTAAATATTTGTTTGCTATCAACTTAAATCACTAGAATTACTTTTATAAATGTTATATTAAATATTTGATTTTATGAATTAATTTAGCTTTTTCATTCTATATACAAATGATAATTGATTATTTAAATTTACTGAAAAATTATACTGAATTTCAATATATGCCTATTACATTTTAGAATAACTTAGAATTTGAAAAGTAATAAATATTAGTAAAAAATTATTTAGAGCTTAGATACTATAATCAATAATTGAATTAATTTAACATAAGGAATATATAATTATTGAATTCAAAACATAGTAGATCAATAAATTCGTATTTATACATGAAAAGTAAAAAGAAGTATAAGTTAAAACTATAGTTAGCAATTTATTATTCAATTATTTAAGCGTTATATTATTCCAATAATTTGATTTGAAAATGATGTTTCGGTCTAAATGTTTTAAAACTGTCAATTCATAATAAAGACAAATTGTTATAATAACTTCTATTAAAAAATTATAAAAATCTATATATTTAACGCGAACTTTTAATAGAAATACCTTATCTAAATATAATCATAGTACTGTAATGATTCTTGGACGTAAAAAAAGTTTAATTTTCTTTAACATTTTTTATGGATTAACATTAAAACTAAATTTAAATTATTATATATCTATATTATTATTTTAATATAAAATACAATATACAAATTTAATAAGTTGATATTTACTAATATTTTAATTATAAATATTTAAGCTAAGAAATAAAATAAATACACATATATATAACATATATATAATATTTGATTGAATTGTTCATAAAAAACTTCAAATTTATACATAATATAATTATACAGATATTTTAATGATTCTCATTAATCAAAAATTATTTTATATATAATTTATTGTATACTTGTATAATTGTTACCAACAATCTAATAAGTATGAATCTACTTGTTAATAACCAATACGTAAAATTAATTTAACTACACATTACGATTCAATCGCTGTTTTTCTTTGTTATGTATAATAAAAATTTTTATATTTATAAAATACTATTAAAATATTTAAAATATTTAACTACAAATTAGGTCATTGCTAATAACCAATGAATTAATAATTAATGAATTAACTAATAAAATGATGAAGAAAAAAAAGAACGAATGATCAATGAATTAACTAATAAATTGATAAGAGCCAATGAATTTAGTTAAAAATATTGAACATTTTTAACTACAAATTAGACCATTGATTGGCCGAGCAATTAATTAAACAAAATTAATTTTATTATGTCATTTTGAAAGATTCGTAAAATATTTATAAATATTTAACAGAGTTTTAAGGTATATTATATAAAGGAAAATTTATTTATAACCATGCATAGTATCTGTCCAAGTATTTAATAATAAATGCAGTTTTAAAGACACGAGGAATTCTAGTTACTTAAAGGGATCTATGGATTCGACTCGATTTCTACTTGGGAGAAGGTGAAGAGTTCTGACTCCACGGATTCGCGAGAATAGATGTGGAATACAAGAAATCTAATTTGGCTCGGCATCATTTTGCTCATGTACATACACTAGCGTTCTAAGCTTATTCGACGTAAAACCCAACAACTCAAGTTACACGTTCCTTCTCCTTCCATTCTGTTTATGTACTTTTTGTTATAGGTCTCAAGTATTTGTTCCTTTCTATTTCCACCTACCTATTTTATACTTCTATCGTAAATATAAGTATTCTCATGCAGGCAATGTTTTTTAAAATTTGAGTATAATGCACATATATATATTTGTATTCATTTGCAAAAATATTGGTTTTTTTTTCATATGCCTTGTATTATAAATTCTCTCCTTTATATCTTTTATTTACACTCTTTTAAAATAATTTTTAATCAGTAAATAACTGCATAAATGACGATCAAAATGTTATTCTTTATATTAAATAACTGTCTTAAGAATATGAAGTCATATACGAATACAACATTCTGATTAATTGCACGGACTCTATTGTAAACATAAAAATAAAAATATTATTAGAAATATTATTATTTTGCAAGAATAAAATTAAAAATCTGTATTTATTAGATAAATCTTTTTAAAATGATATTTTAAACATAATATTTAACATACGTTAAAAATCTAAGTTAAATATTCGTTTAATAACTTAATATTTATCCAAATAAGAAAAATTCTTAAATTAAACGAATTAAATAAAGGGAAATATTATAAAAAAATTAAATATTAATCTTATAAAATCACGTAATGTCGTTTTGAAATTAATTTAATACACTTTGTATTATAGATACTAGATACAGGCACTTTAATTACATACTTTGAATTAATTTTTATAAATATGAACTAAATGATATTTTCAAATTAAAAATCATTAAAAATTTAGGAAAGGCAAATTTAATATAAAAATTATGAAATTTAATACGACAAAAGAATTATCACATCACACGAAATCGAATATAATTAAACATTAGTAATAAACGTATTATTGGAATAAAAATATATAAAAAATATTTTAATGCATACAAATAAATGATTGATAACGAAAAAGGAAAATATATTATAATTTTATACAAAAACAGATTAATAAACCAATATATAATAATAAAAACCAATGAATTTACATTCAAGAAATAGGTTGTAAGTAGGAATTTTATTCTTACATCACTTTCTTTGATAATTACAGTTAAAAATATAGTAGAAGAAAAGTTATATTAATGTTTAAACATATATACTCTTATGTATATTTGATTGTTGATTTTTTTAATTTTAATTAATAAGATTTCTTTTGATGAGTCCAAATAATCTATAAGATTTGCAAGCCGTTTAAAATTCTAAAGGAGTGTGTGCAATAAAAACTTTAAAAATCTTTCAAATAATGTAATAAAATTAAATTATAAATGTAATAACATTTGTAGTAGATTCTTAACTCATAATTAAATCTTTAATCAATTTGTTAAAACGTATTGATAGTTTATATTTTGTACATGTGTTTAACTCAATAATCATTTAAATATATATATTTCAAATTACACAAACGTAAATTTATGAAGATTTATGTAATTTAACTATGCATAATATTACGTAGTTTTAAACATAGGGTATTTTTATATATTTCTATATAAGTAAAGTTAAATAAAACTTTACATATAAATAAAGTTAAATTCATATTTGGAATGACTATTAAAATTGGAAAAATATGAATATTATAAATTAATTGGTTTTCTACATACAGTTCTAATATATATACAGAATTTATGGTATTTATTTTGCTAATTAATTTAAAAGATTTTGAAATTTTTAAGATTATGTATTAAGATAATTACATATATATATAAATCTTATATATATATATAATTATTAAAATATAGATTTTTAAAATATGTTTTAAATTATATTTTATAATTTGAATTTAATTTTTTTCGGTTATAGTTAAATAAATTTTTAAATCAGTATTACATAACTTAATCATTTATAATAAATTTAAAATATTTATTTAGATATAAAATATTGCTTAATTTATTAGATACCTTTACATTCAATGGCAATAATTTATAAAATGAAATAACTATAACAAGAATTGGTTACTAAATATAAAACAAAAATATTAATAAAATATGCTTATCACGGTTTATGCATATTATCTGACTTGATTTTATTAGAATAAATTAATAATCTAATTATTTTATAAACATTGATATATATATATGTATACAGGATAATATAGTTTATAAAAATAATTTAATGCTCTTTATTCAGTGCCGCAAATTTTATATATTTATTTTGCATTAAATTATAAATGAATTTAAAAATAAGAAACTTATAGATGTAATAATAGAATAGAATAAAAAATTATTGAATTATTAAAATGGAATTTACATAAATTGGCAATTGTAATATTTATTGACATTATTCTTGTATTTCGTAATAAAATCTAATTTGGTTTAGCTTTTAAAGCACGAATCAAAAAGAAATTAAAAAATAAGAAAATAAAATGTATTACATACAAATATATATGAAAGACTTTAATCTGATATTCCTAATATCAGTGCACATTGCTTTAATTATTATTATGATCCACTAAATATAATTATACTATTAAAACACTTTTCATTTCAATAATATTAGTTACAATTATAAAAATAGAAAATAAATTGATTTGGGAGAAGATGATTACGTAGATTAAATATAGTGGTATTGATCAAAATCGAATTAGAATAAATTTTTGATTACATTATTATTATAATACATTGTAAATTAGATGAAAATATTTGAACTATTTCAGTAAGCATTATTCAAAGAATTAGAAAACTTTCGATTGATGAAGCAAGCACTTTAAATTAAAGAAGATATATGCAAATTCTATTCTTCAAAATAACAGTTATATTGTTTTCTAGTAACGATTATAAAGAAGAATATAATATATTTTATACATTCATATATAATATTACATACATGTTATAAAATACATTTTTAATTTCGTTAAATAGAAGTATGCACAAGAATATTCGAATCATATAAAAATTTTATGAATAAACTTTCCACTAAATTAATTAAATTAAATTAAAAAAAATACGTTCAAGTGTTTACGATTACGTTATATTATATACAATTTATATTATATTTTAGACAGTTTATTTATAATCGAAATGGCATAAAGAAATATACAATACATGATAATTAGCAAAAATTGCATTCTTATTACAGTTTATTGGACCTGTAATAAATAGCTAAGTAATCTTATCAGTAAATGTAAACTTAAAACTAACTACTTTAAATATTTTGTTATTAACATTTATTGATTACTTAGCAAATAAAAAATAAATAGCAAGTAAAGTTTCTTTTAAAATTTAAGTTTAAAAGGTGTGTCCAGCTATTTGAAGTCTATGAAAAATTTACACAATCTTAACGAAAGAAATATTAAGAGATATTTTAAAAACCTACATTATGTAGTACTTAATGTACATACAATGTACATATAATAAATAAAAATGAATAAAAATAAATATATCATTCAATTATAATTACTATCGCGTTTGTTAATTACAATTTAAATTAATCATTAGTACAATATTTCAATAGTCAAACGAATTTTTTAATAAGTGCGTTGCAAATTATTTGAATTTATTTAAATAAATTAATTTTCATAATTTATAAAAAAATTAATTAAAATGAAATTCTAATTTATATTTTAATTTATTTACATTTTATATGTTATTTTATATATTAATTGGTGTTGGATACTTATTTAATTTTCTATTTTCTTTTACAATTATTCTATTGTTAAGTATAAACATATTTTCCAACATTGTCTTTAACCGTAAATAAGAACCTATGCAAATCTTATTATGTTATTCATAAAAAAAAAGAAAATGTTATTGTTTAAATACTTACCATTGCTAACATTGACAGCACTTGAAAAATTTGCAGCAGTAATCTTTATAATAAAATTCAATAACAATTATCTTGGCTTTAGTATAATTTAAATGATTAATTATAGAGGATAACATAATAAAAAAACGTAACGTAGATTTCATCGGTAGTTCTTTTACTCTTATTCTTGCTTGTACAATTAATATAAAGATATTCTTATACTAAAAGCACTTATGTATCTTTAATTATTCTTTTATTATAGTGCAAGGTGTGTGTGTAAATCGATGAAAGATAACAAATTGGAAAGAGGAATAAGCATCCCTTGTCCACTAGTCAACGACTAATAAAATGAGCCTTACTCTCGACTTTTCACCGGGCTCGACGGCAATATTTCGATGAAAGTACGTAAAGTAAAACGATAATCTACGTCAATATGCAAGATGCTGCCGCCTATTATGAATAATATAAGCAGCGAGATCTTAACTTTATATACAAGCCGAAACAGGAATGAGGGTGACGGAACTGAAGGGACGATGATTCATACTACGCGGGCGAGGTACGCTGAAATTGGAGTGAAAAGGTAAGTTCTGAATTTTATCTTCTTCATCGAAGACGATTATATATATTTTCATCTGACACGTACTCTTGTTTCATTATCGTCTATTTTCAATAATTTAATTTTGAAATACTCTGGTTTTAGCAGCCTTTCGTAATAAATTGTGTTTATTACACTTATAGCCAAGATTTTAAAAATATTATAAAGACAAAAATTATCATTATATGTGTGCGTACGTGTGTGTGTATGTGTATCTTAAATAATACATTTTAGCTAATACATCAAGATATACTTTTATAAATAATTTCAGCAAGACATAAATTAAAAATTTCTTTTATTCGATGTACTGTATGAAATTTTTTACTTTACTATAAAATATAGATTTTTTCATAAGTTATTTTAAAGTAGATAAGTTTTGAGAAATAAATGCATTTATAAAATATTTTATATTTACATAAATAAATTACATTTCTTTTCTAATACATAAATACAAGTATATTTCAAAAATGTAATAAAACACATTCATAATGCGTTTAGTACAAATTATTAATCATTTTAATTATATTATATTTTATTATACTGCACGTTTATTTAATTATATGTTAATATAATATATATAAGTATATATATTTCATTGTAAAATATAAGAAATTGAATAAATTTTATAAAAATCAATTTCATTACTATTTATTAATAACTATTAATAATTTAATTAATTTAATAAACAATTTGATTAAGTTTTTTTTAATTACTGAGTAGAATGTTGCGTATTATCATTTTTACAGTTAGTGAACAAAGTAAACGAAGACGTCGTTCGTTAAAATATAGAAATATTAAATATTCCAAATATTTATTGGAATAAATTATTACATATTTTCTTTTGCGTGTGTACGTGTGTGCATTCGTGTATGAAAAGCTGTATAATATTACAAATAATTTCAATTATTATTAAATTAGATTATTAAATATACTCAATTTTTTCAATTTTGTCAAAACAATAATTATACTTTGCTTATGTTTTTTAAATATTATTTTATATTAGTAAGATAAAAATAATATGATTATAGACACAAATAATTATTTAATCATTTAAATAAACGTAAATTGCTCTATTAAGTATATTTTTTATTAAATAATCAAGTAATTTATTAAACAATTTATTTTAGAGTATTCGTAAATATTTAAAATATATAATTAAATGTTTATAATCAGATATTTAAAATATATAACCAAATACTTCTTTATCGATATAAATAAGAAATTACGTTTAAAAAAGGAAATATATATGCATTAGGTTAATTTGATTTAATATTTTATTCTATGGTGAATTTATTTCTATAGTAAAAAACATATTAAAAATATGATAATATATGTACCCAGTATTTAATATATAAAACTTGATACATAATATATTATGGATATATTCGTTTGGTAAAAAGTTATAAATCAAATGTAGCTGTTATCATCCCCTTAACAACTATGAATTTTAAATTACTTTCTAAAGCGTAATATTTATAAGACATAAATTGTAATGCAAATGAAATTTCAATTGGCATTGATAAATAGCCTAAATGTATTTAATAATTATTTGGTATATGGATGACAGTCTTGAGAACTGAAGAGAATACTTAATTTTCTGAAATGACATGAAAAATCTTTCCTTTCGGAATTCAAAATATAGTTATTACTCCGTGGTTTTTGTCTAATGGTGTAAACTTGAATAAGAAGTATATAAGTTAGCAGAATAATAAATATGACACGTAGAAGTAAAGTATAGATTGTATGGAGGGTTATTCAAAGCTTTTATTCTGTATGCCTTAGAATTCTTCTAAAATCAATACGAAATCTCCTTATTCTCTTTTAATGTTTTGTATTTAAAAACCGTAGGCAAGTGAAGACATGCCGATTGTATATATATATACGTACACATACATACTTATATAATAATAGTAGGATATAAGTATTATTACTGCTGATGTTATTTTACAAATATTGAAATGCAATAATAAATAGCAATCATATTTTATTAATTTTGGTGTATTAATTGACAATGCCTTTATATATTTTATGCACATTATATAAATATTACTATGTTTATTTGCAAGATACATACATAAATTGTCTTTTCACTTATTGTAAATAAATGTAAATACGAATAAAAACTAGATATTTTTAAATAATTTTAAATGCAAAAATTATAAACTGGCGATTATCAACGCCAAAGCACAATGATCATTTTCGTGAATTGTATGTGTTAAAATTAATATACTTGATGTAGACAGTGTACATAGGCATTAGAATCCTAAAAACAATTAACATCAGACATTATCAGCAATAACTAAAATAATAATTTAATAGAGAAACACTGTTGAAGCCGCTGAAAAGTGATTCCACTTCATGATATAGCTTAATTTGATATTACATTCACGATAAAAAAGATATGTTGACACTGGCATAGAATGTTTTTCCGCCTTTATTATATTTACAAACATTTTTCAAAGTATTTATTACTTATTTTATTAAATAAGTTGTGAAATCATTAGTATGTCAACATATAAATTGTAAAATTTCAAAGTAATTTATTTTAATAATTATAAAAAATTATGAAGACATGAATATGAATCGTTGGCTGGCTTAAGCGCTTACAAGTACTTATATAGCTTACAATTTTTTCATATTTTTTATTTTAAAATTCAAATTTATTTATTATATATATATGTATATATATATATTATATGTGTAATCTTACAAAGAAAAGGATATTATGTGACTATGAGCGAGAATTTCTTTGAACATATTAAACAATCAGACTGACTACATTTATTAAAATAATTTTTTTTAATATTCAGAGAGTTCAAATTCTATTATACTTTTTATTAAGTATTATTGTATTAAGAAATATATTCATGACTACATTTTTAATATAAAAATATTGCTTATGTATATTTAAATAGTGATACCAAATAGAATTTTAATAACTTCAATATTAATTTTTGAAAAAACTTTACATATAATATTAAGTAATTAATAAGACAAGAAATTTTACTATTAATTATTACATTAACATTCAATTATTTACAATCAATTCTATATTCATGATACAATAAAATTATTATAATTTAATCGAAAAGGTTCAATTGTCAAGTAATTTCCTTTCATCCAAAGAAATGATTAATTTTAAGTTATTTATAAACATATACTGTTCATCAAAGATAAAACCATTACTTTAATTAATTTAACTTAATACTTTACCATCATTAATTTAATAATTTAGTAAACTAATTTCACACAATTAAATATCTGTAACTGCTATATATTTATCATAATATACATAATATATATACATAAGTTATTATTTACAAATGTACAATTATTTAAGTTACTGATTCAGTATACATTGTTAACATTAGTTAATATTTATATTTAACATAAGTTAATGCATATTAAGAGTCACGAATAACTATATAAAATCACATATTACGTCTTTTTGGTACCATCTTTACACATCAATTATTTCATCTTAATTATTTGAGGCGGTAGATAATTGATTATTTTGATCTCACTCACGAAAGTGATAATAAATCAGACAAACCAAAAGATAATGAAGAAAGGGAAGAAAAATACATAAATCGAAAAGAGAAACAAACTAACAGTTTTTTCTTGTTTTAATGCATTAACAAATAAAGCACAAATAGAATTTATAAAAAGTATTTATGATGGAACGCTTAGAGAAAAAATATAAAACAACGTAAAATTTTTAAATTATTATTGGCAGATTATATTTTTTTGTACTTGAAAAAATCAAAGCATAAAAATATATTTTCATTAATTAATGCATATTGATATTGGCTAAATGTTAGATGTTGAAGTTATAACAAAAAAATTATATTTTGAAGAATTAGTAATAATTGCGAAATTATTTACAAATATTTTACAATTACAATTATAATTTTCTGTTTCAATATAATATTAATATTTTAAGTTTTAACTACAATATGATTTTATGTTAATATAATATTATTAATATTTTAATAATCATAATTAATAACTTTGTTTATATGCGTGTGTGTATTACAAAGGATAGCTTGTATTTATATGTAAATTTTTGAGACACGCCATATATTTTTTTGCATACAATAGTCTAATTAGAATAACGAGTTTTTAATAGTCAAAAAATTTACGTAGATTTATTCAGATTAAAATCGGGTTAAATAAGTACCTTTAATTTTCATAACTAATAATCTTCTAATATTTTTTACATTAGAATTTTTATATTAATTTGTTGATTCGATTCTATATTATAACAGAACAAAATATATGTAGTGGTTAAAGTAATTTTTCTATAGAATTAAAATAAATGAAATGATAAACTAAATGTGTAACTAATTAAATATTAGAAAAGTATTAGAGTATTAGAAATTTTTATAATCTATCTGTTAATTAAAGTATTGTTATATTACTATGAGTATTTGTATTAGCATTTAATTTTATCTAAGACGATGAATAATAAAAAAATTATTAAATATACATTTAAAAAAAAGTGAATATTTAAATAAATATAGATATTATATAGATAATACTTTTATTTATTTATCTATAAATTTAATATATATAATATATATAAATATATAATATATATAATATATATAAATTTATCAAAATAATTTATATACAATTTATTTAAAAAATTTATACTGAATAAATAAATTGTTGAATTATGTTAATATTGACTATAAAAGTATTTTGGATAATTTTTTATAACAATTATTTTTTATATAATTGCATAAAACTTTCTTTAGCTAATCTTTTATCTATTAGCTTTTATATATAAACTATTATCTACCTACCTACTATCTATCTATCTACCTATCTCTTTTACTTATTTATACTTTAATATTGATATAAAATATTATTAACAAAAATAATCAAGTCAACATTCTGAAATTTTTTATTACTGATGATTATAAACACTAATTGATTACATTTTATAATAACTTTATAATTAGTATATTTAAATTAACGAAGGAAGTGAGAGAGAGAGAGAGAGAGAGAGAGAGCAATACACTTTTATTCCTCTGAGATACATTATGCATATTGATAATTTAATTTATTTTTTTGAATCAATTAATAAATTATAAGATAACCTAAAAATAATACATTGACCGTTAAATAAGCGATTTAGTCATTTATCCTGAGCATGGAAGGTTATAGTATTTGCATTATAATTTAACATAGAAAACTTAAATTCGATAACTTATAGTTGATACGAAAACAAAAACGATTTTGAGTCGATTCGATAGACACTTATAAGGTAATCAGTTTAAATAAAATTTTCAAAAAACCTAATATGTCGCTAGAGTTATAGGAAAATCAAACATGCGCTATTGAAAGAGTGTGCAGTGGTGTGCAGCTTGTTAGTAACGGTAAATGACGATGACCAATAACTTGAAGAATGTGTATATAATATATAATAAAAAATACAAGTGATTCATTCGATATATGTGATATAAGATAGATTCTGCGACTGATCATGGAAAGACAGTATGGTAATAAATCAAATCTTGAATTTTCCTGAAGCTTTCTATTATATTAATAAAATTGAAACGAGATATAAAAAAGTCAGAAAATAATACAAGTTTACGACAAGAGCTAAAATACAGTACAAAGAAAAAAAGTCAAAGTGATACAGTAAAAAGATGCACGTCGGTAGAAAAAAGTAGTAAATTGAAGTAGAAAATAAGTTAAAGGAATGTCTTTCAAAACAAATAAGAAAAAAGAAAACGAAGAGATAAAAAGACCGAATAAAGTAAACGATAGGAAGAAGTTCGGGAATTTAAAAATTTAAAAGATAGAGGACTTTCCGCTTTCGTAAATAATCTGAGTGAAATAACACTAACTCTGTTTCTTAAATAACTGGTGACTGGACACAACAGTGAGCAAGTGCGGTAGTCATCGTAAAAACGCATTTCACATTAGAATGAAAGCCGTGGAGACAAACAATTCTCAAATTAAAACATTCGTTGCAATGCAAACAAGTAAATTATATATAATTTTATTCAAAGACTAAAAAAAAAATAGGTCTTGTTGAGTTATGCATGTTATATAATTAGTTTCATAAGAAATATATTTATTAAATTTACTATATTACAAGTAGATTATTGCAATTCTACATATGTCATGAATTTGTAAAGAAAATAAGCAAGACGCACAAGAAAATACGGCTATGATTCACGAGATGTAATAAATAAAAGAAAAGAAATTTGAATAGAAATAAGATAAAGACAAATAGAAAAATATGTTTAAAGTAATTGCAAGTATGAAGTGACTACTACAATGTGTTAAAAAAAGTGTAGAACAGGAAAGACAGAAAAACCAGTGGTACAACAGAGTAAAGTCGAAAGAGAGTCGATAATAACAAAAAAGGTAAAGAATAAATCAGTAAAATTTAAAAAAATTAATTCTACGAATTATTTTGATATATGTAGGCACATCTATATTATAATAAGTAAATGATTGATTGAAAAGTCGATTCAGACTTAGATAAAGAACAATCGTATAGCATTTGCTTATTTTCCTTTGATCGATGCCTATTCTTTTTATATATAGTTTTCAATTTTTCGATGAATACCTCCGTCACTTCGAACTTATACTTCGAAAAAACAATTTATTTTGTGGCTTAAGTTATCGATACTAAATTTGTGAGGGATGGAGACGGCTTAAATAGAACACGGAAATGAAATGTATGAGGTGTGCTTTGTGTGACAACAGATTGCCTCTACAGAAAATTATTTTTACGAGATAAAATTACATATAATATTTTTATCTAAGACAATGCTTGTAAATTGCATTTTATACAAACATTGTGAATTACAAAAAAAAACCCACAACTTTGAAAGTACAAATTGTAGGCGCACATTAATATGTATATAATCAAATGTATAAAAAAACATTTCTAATTACGATGATAAAAACTTTTTGTACACCACTCAATATAAGATATTAAAAAAAATACATCAAAATTCAGTGAATGAAATATAAGTATTAACTTTATTAACAACAATTAGTGAAATTATATAGATATCCAATTTAGATTACTATCAGAATCCATAATTTATCCATACAATATTTATATAATAACCTATAAATTATATAATAGATAAAAGAAAAATATAATGAATAATAGAATATGATAAACATAATAGAATTATAATTATTATAAAACTTTTTTATAATTTAATATAATGTTATTGTTTGATTTACTTATAAATTTATTACTTATAAACGCAAGTTGATTTTTCTTATTTGTTAAATATGTTAATTTGTAGTTATTATTATTTTATACAACTTTTTATTGGTTTATTTATATTATTATCAGAATTATTTATTAGAGTCAATGCTCTAATTTTCTATTATAATAAAGTAGACAAATATTTTATTTTTAAATTTATTTAACCTATAAATCTTAGATTCCCAGGATCTTTTCTATTAAAAACGAATATAGTAGGTTTTTTACATTATTTGAATGTGCAATTGAACTATAAATCTCATAACAATATTAATAAAACTATTAAATAATATTTTAATATTATGATAATTAATGTAAAATGTTTGTAGTTATACAGTAGTTAAATTCATAATTAATTTTAAATTATTTAGAATGTAGAACTTTTTAGTATCAAGAAAGTATAATCTAAATGATTATGTTAAGTTGCTATTACACATTATTAATACAATAAATTTTAAATGTATATAAGTAATGTTTTACCAGACATATAAGGTAAAAAAGAAAAATGATCTGTAAACTGAATTATTAAATACGATATTTCAACTTCAATTATTAATAAATTATAAGTTATGCCAAAGTATATTTCTTCCAAAATCCAATTATTAATTCTATAATGAAAATTGTAAGTGCAAATATACATCCAATAGTTGGAATTATTATTAATTGAAAAGACGAGACATTTTGCGTGGTATCAATCTGAGAACTTGTATGGATATTTGGAATCAAATATTTAGCAAAAACGTATTTCATAATGCCAGATTCTAAAAATTTCTGATTAATAACATCGAATTTTTCGACAAAAGGAGAGCTTGCTTTGTAGAAAAATGAATCTGGTAGAGAAGCAAAGTTAAGATCTGACATTCTCAACAAAATGTCTATGTTATGTTTCCTATATCTAGATATGAAAAATTTTCCACGATTTCCGGCTAAAAAACAAATACAAGTGGTTGTTACTTGCAATAATGTGTAGCACGTATCGGGATCGCTATATAATATTGTCTTAGATATAACTAAATCATTGAAAGGATCCTCTTCAGCAATCACCAACTCAAGAAATCCGTGAACAGTGTAAGGTTGCAGACCAAACTTTATTATATCTCCATAAGTTGAAATTATTTGTTCATCGTGCGCAACTGCAACACCCGTTATTTGAGCTATAATGTCAGGTGAATACATTACGGATATTAATGCAATAGAATAATAGATTATTCTTTCTGACATTATTTCAGGCTGTCTCACAGGCTGACCCAATAGTAATTTTATGTTCTCGAAAAAGCCAAATCGCTTCTTCATAATCCCCATACAATTCAGTACAAATTTAACGATCAAAATAAGAAAAATGCTAATGGCAAAAGGAAAAATAGTCGTAATTGATATGTTGACGCTGGTTTTTCTCATAGCTGCATATAAGCCGCAAGATTTTGACATGGACACAGGTTGACCTATTTCTATAGTATTATTGAACAGAGCATCGGTAATGACAAGTGGAAAGGGAGCCATATCAACTTCACCATGAAATAGCGAATTCATAGCATAGGTATAATTGGTATTTTTCACATTTACCATACTAATTCTGAAGTTCAATGCAGACTCTAGAAACTTTAATGTATCGTATCCTGTTCCAGAGAATATTGGAGTATCATTAACGTGATTCTTTATAACATATGGCTCGGCATTTATATAAGGCACCTTCACAATGTATCCATTCATATCAGTGACTTTATCCGGAAAAAGATTCACGTTTGAAGTGTAATATTCACAATTATAAGTGTCGAAGAATGGATTGTAATTGCAGATCTTAAAAACCATCTCGTTCTCTTTTATGCCTAAATTTACAATTGAAAGATTCAAAAATTCGTTTAACCAACCATAATATAAGACTGATTGAATTAATAATTTAGGTAATAAATTATCTCTGGAGATGATCAAACATCGTGGTCTTCGGTGCTTATGCGACAATTTTACGTAGAAATCCAATGTAAATTTAATTTCTTCCGATTGAAATTCTTCTTGAAGCATAATAATTAACGATGATTTCTTATGTATGTAAATCAATTCTAAAACCTTATTAAACTGATTCTTGTCAGTTTTCTCCAATTTCTTCAAATCGATGATGATAGAAGGAGTATTTAATACAATATTTTTTAGAATATTCTTGTTTTCTATTATGTCATTACTTAAGTTATTAATAAACACTATAATCTGATAATATTTCATATTTAAAATACTCTTGATTAAAGAATCATCTACATTCTCTTTTGTAATACTGTTGAGATATCCGTTATTGAAATTTATAATTAACATGAATATCCAAATCATTGATTTGATCATTTTACATGTTAATAAACAGTAATTTTATACAAAAATATTATTTTAACGTAAAAACGTATTTGAAGAATATTGGTTATCGTACTGTATAATAGACAAAACTACACATACCTTAATATATTTCTTTCTATCAAAAACTACAATTTTAAATAAAAAATAAAATTATTACTTTGTAGTAATAAAAATAAATGTTGACAATCAGTAGATAACAATAATTGTAACAGATTTCCATTAACAATTATGAAATACATGACTTAATTTTTATTATAAAATTTTATTTTCTCAGAAATATTATAGATTTAATCAAAATACCTTAAGGTTTTGTTTCCAAATTTTAGAAAGTTAATTTTAAAAATAATCACGTAACTTATAATTTCCTCCATAAAATATACATTTAATGAAAATATTATGAATTTGATTATGGAAAAATATTATATCAAATTATTATGAGCTTCAAAGTTAATCAATAAATTTCATTAGATAAAACTAATTTACTATATTTGAAATTTTAAACAATTATTAAATTAATAAAAATAATAACAACAAAAATAATAGGAAATTATTGTTCTATAAAAAAATATTATTTTACAAAAGTACAATATAAAATTTATATTATCTCATAAATTATTAAATTCTATAGATTCTTGTTTTCTATTGATAAATTTTCTAATGCAATTTATTTTTGTTATGTTTGTATAAATTATTAATGATTTAACTAATTACTTATTAAATATAAATTTTGTACTCAATATTACTATTTCTGGGAAAATATTTGTTTTATCTTGATCTTTTGACATACTGTGTATAAAAAAAAAACATTAGAGAATGGTTCATAAAATCTAGAATTGTTTTTTAAATTCTGTGGTTCAGAAGTTTATTTTTACTAGAAATAGGCTAATTAAGAAAATAACTGTAATTATAAAATATTATACATGTTTAACAATGTTTTTAAACATTCTAACGTTAAATTTATAATTATAACTGAAGATAAAACAACGGTTTAAAAAATTATTGTTTATACTGTTATTCTTACATTCAATGATATCAGATTTAAAATAAATAATTACAATTGATTAATCTCATCGTATAAAATCGATTATGCTAGCTTTTATTCTAGAATATAATGTTATAAGATGCGCAATATTAGAAATTTTAAGATAGATCATTATAAAAAAAATTATCCTTTTTATTTTTCACCAATACTACTCCACATTATTATTTACATATTATTTTGTCATCAACTGAAATACTTTTGCATTGAATTTGAAATATTTTTATGTTTTTCATACTATATTGTATGTATGTGATATCTATATTTTTATATTTAATGAAATATATCGAAAAAATTCCATAAATTTTAAGTTATAATCATATGTGTTGATTTATATAATTTTAGTTATTTTGCCAGCGCATAGAAGTTGAATTACTGGGAATTGCTAATGTAATAGTTACATGTTAAAACTTCTTGATATTCTGTTTGTAATGAATGCTTCAAGAAGGGTAATTCAGGTGGAAAATAACAATTTCAATTTACAAAAATGTAACGCTACCCTTTAACGAATTGATCATGTAATAAATAATATAATTGTCTATTGTTAATCATGTGTAAAAAAATGAATGTAAATATATATTTAATAAGTAAATGCAAGAATCCTATAAATGAATATTGAGAAAAACACATACAGTAATGAAGTGTAGTAGGTGAATAACTAAGATCTACATTTGAATATTATTAGAATGATTGTTGTATTGATAGGTGTCACTTTTCTCAAAGCGCTTATAAAATTAGGGAAAGTGAGAGCATTATCTAATTTATTTATCCATTAATACACTTTACTTTACTTTTAGATTTGTCTATGGGAACTAAAATTTTTTCTTTTATACAAAGTGCTTGATATGTTTAAAACGAATTTAAAAAAAATTGTAACATAAGAAACCTGTATGTCCTTGGTAAACTGTTTTATTTTCAACATTATCTTAAAAATTATAAACGGTAATGTTTTTATTTAATGTACATTTCATTTTTTGCTTTTTAGACCAATGATCATAAGAGAAAAAATACGTGCCAGAATTTAAGGGAATAATTATAGTTCGAAAATTTGTAATTACAAAAACAGTTAATATCTTCATATTAATTCAGTTTAAATTCTTTAATCACATTGAAATGATGGATTATGAATATTTAAGCTTAATTTAATCTAGTGGTTTAGTCAGTTCCCTTGTTATTTAGTAAAATTGGCTGTCTTGATAGTATCCTACTATAAAACATACTTATGCTCTATGGAAATTTGCTTTTGCATGAAAGTTTCTCCTCTCGGTTTGTTTATACATATGTCGAATAATTTAGAATTGATCATGAACTATTTGTCGAGCAGTTATTTAACAACATATATGACAATACGTAGCTCAATTTAATTCAAGCGCGATCTGATCTTTAAACAAAACACCATTTATTTAGATATTGTTTTTAAATTCGGATGATTAATAGTGAATGATTTTTTCAAAGTATTACCGAACAAAGTTCAAGAAAAACACAATATAATTCATACGTAGTTTTTTGCATAAATGCAATCCTCCATCTATGATATATTAGAATAATATATATACTAGAATAAATTGTAAGAATTACTATGAATCGAATCGTTATATTTAAAATTGGAAAAATTTCTAAAAACCTAAAGAAAATTGTCATTGCGATAATAAAATTCTTTTATTTTGAAATTCATGGATATAATTTTATCCAAATATATCAAAACATAATTAAAAAAATTTGTCCTTAACTTTCAAATGTTTGACCTACTTTAAAAAATCTCTACTTTACGTTTATTTCCATTTATTTTATTAGATCAGAATTTAAGTGGAGTCGGCCATTCATTTTAATTTCTAGAATCAACATTTTTCACCTTGGAAGAATTAAAGTCAGCAACAAGATGTACGGTACTTATTTAATTGTTGTAATTTCTTGAGTTATTTTTCCAATATTAATTATTGGGTAAAGTAAGCATATTTTCTACATTCTTCACGAAAATTTAATTTTTCTGAATGGCCTCGTGAACTTATTTTAAAATGTATTAAGTGACGCATGCTTTGCTTATGCAATGTGAAGTGCGTATACTTCAATAAAATATAGAATTGTTAATTAACTATATTACTGTCAAGTAGTCTTGTTCAATTGAGTATTCTTTTAACTTACAAAAGTTTAAATTTTGCTTAGGTAATAAAAATTACATTTTTCAAGTTTACCAACATTTAACCAATGCAATATGATTAGTTATCAACACAATTATTTTATTAATTCGATAGTTACTGCCTCATTGTTTGTTTTCTGAACTTCTTGTTAACCACTTAATTAATTGATTAAGTGTAGTAAGGAATTTCAATGGAGCTCGTGCCGAATATACAATTCAAACAGATCTTAACCGCATAGTAAAACTTTCTGAAATAAATAATATGGGAAATTAAGATTTTACACTTTGAGATATATATTTTTTAACTTTATATTTTTGTTTGCACGTCGTTTTTTAGGTGAAAGTACCTAAAATAAAACTATATCCTCTAAAGTCTCGATTTCCCATATCATTTATAAATTTTCTACCGTGAATGGTAATACAATATAAACATCTTAAACGTTTCCGATTGATATTTTTTCTTGTATATAACTCTGATTTATAGCTTATTCAGTATATTTTTTAAAGAAAGCAGTACTGTAGTTTTCTTTAAAGTTAAAAGAATTATCTATATAGATAGTCAGTCATTTTATCCAGTTTTTATTATTTTAAACTTTGTGACTCCAATTGCTAAATATTACTATAAATTACCAATACTGTTTATAGATCAGTGAATTGCATAATCTTGATGATATTGACCTAGTTGAATTAGAGTTAACGTCGGAATATAGAAAGCGAATTCTTGAAAATTTAACTTTAAAATTTAAAATTCAATTAATTAATTTCACTTAAAAGTGACAGATCTAAACTTAGTTCCATTTTAATGAAGATTAATAAGCTAAATTCGTATCAAATGTAGCTATTCATATGTATCAGAATAAATTTTACTAAATCGTTTCGACGAACAAATATTATCATTAATTTTAACCAAAAGTGTGAATATAAAAATGGTTAAACAAATTTAAATACACAATAATTCTATGTTTAATCGTGATACATAAATATTGCTTAGAATATCTCATGCAAATGTCAAGTGGATGTTCGATAAACGGTATTCTTGCACAATCTTAAATAGCATTAACAATGCATTTTTAGAGTGCAGAATACAGTCGTTGTTTCTACTCTGTTAATTGATCTGTTGCATTGTACTTTATTTCATAGGGCAAGACTTGAGTGTACCAATCAAGAGTACAATCTATTCCGTAATCGAATGAATTAAGATCCTCTAATAAAGAATGGCTTGTTTACAACGCTTCTACAAGTTTATACACGAAATAATCTGAAAAATTGATTTTCACATTTCATTTTATTCCTAATTTGTTTATTTATTATGTTTGTATAGAAGAAAAATAACATTATTTGAACCTGCTTATATTGAACCTGCTTATATTTTAGATTAAACTCTTATGAATAATTCTTTAAATATCTTAAATGTATAAATATTATAAATCAATTATATTTATAATAATTTATTATTTATGGATTTGACGAACCTTTAGTTATTTGAAATTAATATTAAACTTATAAGTTAGATGCACAAGTTGCGTTTTATATTGCACAAGAAAACCTTTCTTCTTTTATAGACGGCACAGGAATTATAATTTGTTGATAACATAATAAATTGATTGCTTCTTATTAATATATCAAATATGATTCAAATTCTATTGGTCTATGCTCGTTGAAAAAAGTAATACTAGGATGCGATAAATCATATGTATCATTTAGCTCATTGAGCTGGTGATTATAACGGTGATAACAACACATTCAAAATAGAGAAAATAAGAGATATAGAGAAGGGTAATAGGCAATTAGCATATCGCGATTGAATAGTTAGGGTTTGTGATTGACGCGAAGGTAAAAGTTTGTCGTTAATTGGCCTATTTCGGTGAAACATCACGTATTAAGAGAGAATCAGAGCGTCCCGATAACAACATTTATCTGATTTTATTTTGTAAAAAACAGAAGTGCAAATATAGGTACGCTGAAGAGAAAAAGTGAAAAAATATAATAAAAGACTATAGGAGAGAAACGATGGGTAGATAAATTATTGATAGATTATTTTTGTTAATATTTGCATATAAAAATATAAGGATGTATAATAATCGGAAATAAAGACATACTTTTTATTTTATATATATTTATTTATTTATATATATATATATATATATATATATATATATATAATTATTAAGAATACTAATATTATTCACTAAAATAAATTTAATATTTTTATAACAAAATAAATGTGCAATAACATTAAACGTTGATTGAAATAATCGATGTGTTAAAAAAATGTATTTACATGAATTTTATTTAAAAATTTCTAAACTTATATGAAAAGTATTTCACTGTAAAATTGATTAAAAAAATATATTTGCACATATTCAATTTCACTGCATTTTACATATATTCTTGTATGATATACATCTGTCTGTAGAAATATATTTTTCTATCATATGTTTTTATTATATTATTTAAAAAATAATGTTATTAACTCCAAATGAATTAATAAATAAAATATTTGATTAAAAATTCTGTATTTTTATTATTTTTTAATTCAATTCATATTATTGAATAAAGTTATATCGATTAGGATTCTCAGTATTAAATTCTAAACAAAAGTATATTCTGGCTCTAATTAAATAAAATTTTTATTTTCGAGCAATGTTTTAATCACCATTGAATATAAGTATCTATTTTCAAATAATTTTATAAGTTCTTTGTATAAGAAAAGCATATTCTTCAATGTTCGCGATTCCCTATGTGGTATATTTTTATTTGTTTTTTATATTAACTACGGTATAAAAATAAAAAATGTGAGATTTAATTAGAAAAAGTCCAAATCCACAATAATACGGATATGGTTCACTAAAAGTTAAGACATATAGATATTCCCTACAAATACAACAAATATATTATTCATTTATCATTTGTAACTAAATTAAATTCAATCATAAAATGGTTTTTATAAAAGCATTTTTTTATTTTAAGTATTTTTATTATACACAAGATCATAACATTTTCTTTGAATATTTTATATAAATTGATTTTTAAAAATTATTTTTTATTAATATTTATTAAAAAATTGAGAATAATTTTGATTATATTAATTTTCAAAATAAAATCATTTAAATAATTCAAATTTATAAATGTATATTTTATATTTCATATGATACAATTATAGATTATAAATAAAACTAAATATCTTTAAAAAGTTATAAAATATATAATAATCATTATAAAATTATAATGATAAAAATGAAGCATTTTTATTAATCAAAAATATAATCAATAATATATAATAATGTATAAATGCTTCTTAATAATAGTAATGATAAACCTTTATTATTCATGATAACTTTCACATAATATTTCTTATTGGCATGCTAATTTTTTAAATACGAATTAATTTTAAACAAACCCACATCATTTTCACTTTGAAAAACAGTCTACCTACAGAATATATTTATTTATATAAATTGAAGGAATGGATTATATTTATATATATTATATTATATTTCAGGAACGATGTCTTTTTGGAACCATATTTGCAACATCAGCATGAGTATCAACATCATCAACAACAAGAACATGACAATATATCCGTGCAGTCTCTAAATTCACCAAAGACACCACCTTTTGATCCTCTCCAACAACAACTCGGGCAGCTCCATCACGTACAAGTAATTTAAATTATACAATTTTCTCTATCCATCCAGTACATATTATAATCTTCATCAATCTCTTCATCAACTAGATTCTTTTAGTAATTGTCGTTTTATTTTAAACAATTTACCGTCCTCGACCTTTTTGCACTAATACGTTGCAAAATATTTTTATAATTGCTAATGAATATGAATTAATAGCTCAATTTGCCATAAAATTATATATATATGCATATATAGTTGATCAATGGTACTAATATTATTTGTATGTGTACCAATTACCTAACAATACTTTTATTTGTGCGACTTGTTTATTTTATACACTTATACGAAGCAAATTTCATAATTAAATAACTGCTAATATTTATTCTAAAAAATATACCCATTTTTGTTAAAAAAATTTTCTTTTATATTTGGATTTGTGATTAGATTTGATTACTGTACAAAAGTCCATAGTGTAATATATAAAACGTATATATATATATATATATATATATAATAAATGAATTATATAATATATAATATTTATTTATTATAAAAATATAATCAAATTCAATCTAAATTATTTCTATTCTCGTTAAGTAAAAAATAATCTTGAATACTACTAAGAAATAATCTTGAAAAAATAAATGAAGTTATATATATTTTCTTATAACATAAATGTTTTCTGTAACATTTTTAATGTATGTATTAAATGATATTTGATTAAATATAATATTGGAATACCATTTATTACTCTGTTCATTAAAAAATTACACAATTAACTCAACAATTTTATTTTAACAAGTTTATTCATTATATACTATCATTAAAAAGATTTCTTAAACACCATATATACAGTTATTTATTAAATTCATACAATCAGTTACAATGTAACTGCCAATATTAATTAAAAACTGTAATATTATGTAAATTTAAATTAATAAAGTGTATTTCTTATTGTTTATTTAAATCTATTGTAAAAAATAAAAACATTGTCATTATAAATAAAAAATGATTAATTAATATATACATTATTAAATTAATTCGCGAAATCAGCGGTATTTAAATACTGAGCTTTTTTTTCTGTAAAATTATGCAACAGTTATCGAAGATAGGGAAGAGTTTTTGAGAATAATTTCATTTGAAATGCAGACTGTCAGATACTGTATTGGTGGTAACCATTTAGAAGACTAAAGAGATTAAATGCGAACGTGCAATGCGTACTAAATGACAAATTCGATGGTCACTAATTGCAAATGTCCTTAATTGCTTGTTACGTAAACTTTGGTAGTTTATGTAGATTAGATGAAAAAGGCCATAGTATTTTGTAAACGTTTTAATTTGTACTTATAATTTCTCCCTATAGTCGCCCCTCCCTTGTTACACCACAAAATTCTTTCTCTGCTCTCTCCCTTTTTTATTTAAAATCTTCAATTATGTTTTCATAAATTTTCTATACATTTTTTTTATTTTTCTATAAATTTAATATTATACTGACTTAACTAAATTATATAAAATATTAAATAGTTAATAAAACAATTGTGTATATAAATTGAAATTTCTTTTAAGCACTTGTAATTGGTATTATAATTTATAAGAGTAAAATTTATATATAATAAAATACTTATTATTCTAATTTTAATTTTAAGAAAATTAAATTAAGTAATAAATCATATTGGAAATTATTAAGATTCAAAATAAAAAAAATAAATAAATAAATGAATATTGAACTATATCTTTGAAAGAAAATACACTATACATTTAGTAAATGATTCTTTCATAAAATATTTATTTAAATTCCATTATTCTATTGAATAAAATATATTTAAATTGTATTTATTTATAACATATGTCTCACCTTAAACAAGTACATTTATTAAATGTATATATTTTTTATAATAGTTATTTATAAAAATATTAGAAATTGCAGTAATTAATTATATATTCTAAATTTAGATAATGTATCTGAATTCTTAGATTTTTCGTGTTTTCACATGTAATTCATTACAAATAGTAATTTTTTATTATAAATAATTTATATAATGTATAATTTAATATTTATGTTTAATTTATATTTTATATATTAATAATATTGTTTTATATAATATATTTGCAATTTGTACTTTGAAATGTTCTAGACTGAACAGTTTGCTCTGATTAAATGCACATTTATATTTTAAACGCTTATAATTTTTATTTTAATTTTTTTATTCTTAATATTAATGGACTGTTAGTGTTGCATTATGTATTTAAAAATTATAAAAATACTCTCGCATCAGTATATGAACTTTTTAAAAAATGATAATTGAGACTTTCAAGGGGGTATAACGAACAAAAAAAATAAGTACTGCCAGTACTAAAAATATAATTACTTAACCACAACGAAAGTATTTAATACATTAAACTGTACGACTTTAAAACAAATAAAAATGTTGGAGGATATAAAATCTAAAATGAAATCTTGGATATTTTTAAAATTACGAAATTAAAAATTGAAAATTTGAATTAAAATTTGAAAAATAGTTTCTAATTTGGATTATGAACGATTTTATAATTTTATAATACAAGTCGTGAAATGACTGAGAATAGGGTGGGAATTTTTTCTAAAATTCTTAGCTTAATTTTTTATAAATATTACAACATTTAAAGAAATGCTACTATTTTTTACTACGAAAAATCAATAATCAAGTTTCTAACCATCGATCCAAACTTTCGTATATGAACGCTTTTATACTGAGATAATTCAAATAGAAAAATATTTTTCCTTTTTATTAAAAAGCGTTAATCAACAGCAACTTCATTATTAATAAAATTAGGGTACAATGGGAATGTATTATAAATAAGTAGTCCGTACTAATAGTTTTATTGCATCAATGATCGACGACATACATAAACGCTTTACAGAGAATATTAATGAATATTATAATCTTAAAGTTCGAAAAAAGTAAACAATATCCTTAGTAATGAAGAAATTTAGCTACGCAATACTGCTGAAGTTAAATCTTTAGATTAACAAAACTTCAAATAACCTTCACTACCACATTATGGCTAAGCTTTCATGGATTAATTCAGCTACAAATACTTTTAGATATCGAATAATAAACATGCATTAAATATATTGATCATCCAGCATTTAAAGTTTTCCAAAAGCATGAAGAGACTTTAAGATTTTATTAAGACATTATTTACCCATTCGATTAAATTAAAAAATTTATAAAAAAAAGCTTCAAAAATTTAAAAATAAAACTAAATATACTACTAATATATAAAAAGCTGATTTGTGATATAAAAGAACTTTTTGCATAATTTATTAGATTGAAAATTATAAGACAGTTTCTTATTTATAAACAATACATTGTTATTGAATTTTTATTAAGTCTTTCGCCAGTAGTTTCAATTTAATAGGAACAATAGTCTATAATTTTCGTTAAAAATATAAATAATTAAAAACTATTTAATCTAGATGATTTTTATTATTGATAAATTACAAATTTTCATAAAATACTATATTGTTAAATAATGATTTAAAATTAAATTACTTAACAGTATTTTACATGCGTGTTATTATTGAATTAAAAATAGTTTTTAATACTATAGATAATTATATAAATTAATTGATTTTTACGCTATAAACTCAAATTTAATAAAATCTCTAAATTTTTTTTCAAATAATAGCAAGATAATTTTATTAATTGTCATAGTATTCTTTATTATCCCCCTCTTGGATCTATATCTTAAAAATAATTTTAAATATAATTGTAAACTTTAGTATATAATACTTATTTTTTAATTAACAATTAAACTAAAGATATTTTGTAACTTTTTGAATAAATAAAAATACTTCCTCAAACTTAATATTGAATGTGATATTTTATATTTTGAAGAATTGTAAAAGTTACTTTCTATTTTATGTAAAAGTGTATTCATGTTAATAAGCATTATTAAAATAAAGTATTACAAATGTATTATTGTAATTATATTATAGTTTATTAAAATAATATCTTAATTATTATTTTAACAAAAATTAAAAAATCAATAGACAATAAAAGATTTTAAACTCTCAAATATACACTACACCAACCATCCATACACATTGTTTTATGACAAGATATATTGTGGATTTTCATTGGCAATTATGGAAACCGAAGATAGAGATTTAGCGATTCTTGATTCATGAATATGGGCGTGTAATTTCCCGTAATAATACGCTCTAATGCAATGTTATATTCCCCATAAATGCCATCACTTACTAATCCCCAGAATTATCTTGATTTGCAACTATGCAAATGCTAATCTACAGTTTTACAAGCAGCATATATATATATATATATATATATGATATTTCGGCGATATAGTTGGTTTTTAAAATGACAGATAGATGATAATTTTATAATTATAAGCGCACAATTGTCATCTATTTTAAACTAAAAAATTCGATTAGTAATTTGGAAAGGTGTTAAATATAAGAATAAACTAGAAATTAAATTTGATATGGTTAAAGTAAGAGTTTAAGAATAATATAAATTATTTAAAAAATATAAAGTGTTATAAAAGGAACACTATTACTTGGAAAATATAAAATCACTCAATTTCAAAATATTTTACAAAAATACTAATGACACTTACGAAATTTCATTAAATTTCCTTACTTTTAAAATGATTTATAAAAAGTTATTAATAAAATTGGATATTGAATTATTTAAATTATTGTAGATTTTTATTCAAATCTATAGTTTTTTTTGGTAAGCAGTATTTAATATTAGAAGTAATAAACACGCTTCAACTAAAATGTTTTTAATACATAAAAAAATACGTTTTTATGAAATAAATTTGCAATATCATGTACCTTGATAAAGATAATTATTTGCAATATTAAAACAACATATTAAAAATTTATATATTACAAATTAAATTGTAATAAAGAATTTTTGAATAATTAACTTAAGTCAAAATTAATGAATAATATAAATAAAATATAGTGAGAAATAAAATATAATGAGATATTGATAACAATATCAATAACCCCTGAAAATATTATAAATACTTTATAATTAGTTTTTCTTTATTGTACATGATTTATATACTAAATTTAAGAACCTTAATAATTTTTCTTTTATAATCTTACTAAATAAATAGATTACTAAATAAGAATATTGATATTATTGAAAAACTGTAATAAATTAAATATGCAAAATAAAATAATAAAATAATGAAAAATAAGATGTCTAAATGAGAATAAATATTTATAATAATATTATAAACTACTTTTGCTTTTATGTGTTAATAAGTGTTTCATAATGATTAATGTGATAGCTTCCTTTTGAATACTAAAGAAAAATTATTTATTTAGATAATACAAATATTTATAAAATATCGTAAAAGATACTATAGCAATATTATAAAAAAATATTATTTTCCGCGTATTTTCTGTAAAATTCGTAAATAAAATTGTTTTATTAAATAGTCATACGAATTATAAATCGAAAAATTATTAAAATTACTAATATCATCATAATTTTTGTATTGTGTGTACACTATCTATTTTTAGTAATTTTAATATAATTTTATACGTTTTATAAGCTAATATAGTTTATTAAGAAAAATAAAAATTAAAGACGAATTTTTATTATAAAATACTTTTTAACGCGGATTTAATATAGATGTATTAATTAAAATTAAATTAAATAAGATATATAACGTAAATTCACGAACTTTTCTTATCAGGGAATCTGTTAATGCTAAAACTATTATTAAGGAATAAATAATGATAAACGGCGACAAAAAATATGTGAAACTCTATTTGCGTATTTATAAATAAAAATAGATCTTTGCCAAATGAAAATGAATTTATTTTAAATATTTAATGCACAAAGTATTGTAAATATTTTTTTGCCTCCTCAAAATGCCTTTAAAGGAAAACATTGAAGAAATATGTTGAATTGAACGAATATTGTACTCTATTAATCGATAAAAATAATTCTTAAAATGTTCCCTTATAATAAATTATGAAAATAGATTAAAGTAATAATAAAATGTAAAATGGGTAATCAAATCAGAATGAGATTTTATAAAATATGAATACTTTCTTTTTAGACTTTTAGACTTTATAGAGAAATTTGTTGAAATAGTTCCACATTATTTGATATGGACACGGTCAAACTTTTAATCAATAAAATATTTATTGTGTAATTTTGGAAAATTGACTTTTAAAATAAAGAAATGAGCGAGTTAGTTTTCTCAAATTAAGAAATCATAAATAATAAACAATATACATTATTTCATCAGCTTCTTTTGTTTTTTCCTTTCCGATAAAAAATATTTTGTTTCTTAATTTTTTTAATTATTTCAATTTTTCCTTTACTTTTTTTAAATTCATTTTGCAATTACATTAATTTATACATTTTATTTACAAAGAAACAAATGCAGTAATAGAGGTTACTTTAAAATAACAATTTTTTTAACACGTGAATCCCTTACACTCGCAATAAGAATGTTTCAAGAAATAATAACGGATACAATCATGTAAGCTCTCAAAAGCATATTGTCAGTATAGAAACGGAGAAAAAGTTTTAAGGTCTGCTATTGATGAGCGAGAAGATGGAAGATCTGAAAATATGAATAATGGTAGGCAATAATGTCGGTAGAGGTGCTTTAGTAATATAAATCACGTTCGCCCGTGTTGTCAAAATTAAATATTTTGGATGCTATCTGAACGTTCATAAAGTTAAATTTCATATTGAAAATTAAAATACAACAGCAGGTGAATTTAATAGAGTGAATTAGGACGGTGGATAATTATGGAGATATTATTAGGACATTTTATAATTTATTAGGTAAAAATGGAAAATTCTGATTTATCAAATTGAGTGTATAAAGTATCAAATTCGTTGAAACGCCCTTTATTTCACCAAAGAAAAGGAAAGCATAATTAGCTACTAACTTGAATTTTTTCTCTTTTAAATTATTATATTTATGATTCTTAGTAATACATATCTGAAAAATTCTGCAAAATCACGAAACACTTGAAGTTTAAATGTTATGTAAGAGTAAAATTTATAACTAGATATAAACTAATATATATTTTTTTTTGCTTTTACTGGAGGATTTAAAAGGGCATATATATTTCGTATACATATTTAAATTTCATTAAAAAGACACGAGTATAATACGATCCAGAATTGACGTGATAATTAACCGAAGTACTTGATATTATCCCTAAACATCTATAATAGATAAAGGTACTATTACTACTAAAAGTAACGTGAGAAAATTGTCCACAATTGTCAAATTCTTTATCTAATTTATCTCATTAAAAACTATTCTATCCTATATAAAAAGATCAAGGAGAAATTAACTCGTACTCTTTACAGTACATAAATGAGATACTTTCAACAATGTGGATGGCAAAATTTAAACTTGTGTAGCACGGATCTTCGGTCATAATTGAAAAGTATCACTCAATAATTATATGCAATAGAAAACAATAAATTAAAAGATATCAAGAAATAATTGTTATTGGATAGGAGGTTATGTAATAAACTCATCACAATGAGCCATAGTTATTATTAAATATTAATATTCCAGAACTTATTCACATCCTGCATAAAATATACAGCCGTGACTAATGTCGATATCAAACTGATGATAAAAAATTAAGAGGAACACATTTTCCTCGAATCTTTTCCTCGAACAATGAATTCAAAAACAATGTCACAGATATTATTCTGTAAAAAGGTACATTTCATACTATTTTATCTTTATGCCACAAACATGTGAAGCCAATAGAGAAAATGAACAATACAGACTGTAATCTACGTTTTTATCATGTTCAACTGCAAACTCCGAGAGGAAAACTAGCTGTACTAACTTTTCAATATAAATAGTTTAATAATATAATATTTTGAAATACGCAACAGAAATTTCTAAGCTATTTTTCATCTATCTAAAATACCATAAAAAATTGAAACTGTGGAAAGGCAACAAAATAGAAATGATTCTAGATAAAGAAATATAATATCGAAAAAGAGAATAGTAATAGGTAGTTGAAAAAAGTATAAGCTAAATGTATAGTGATTCTCTATTTATTAAATTTGTGTTTATTATGTTTTATAAATTATTTGTAAAGTATTAAACTATAAAAATAATAAGAGAAATTTTGAGTTTCATACATAAGGTATTCTAAAATTAGAAATGCTTTTATTCAATTTTTTTATTTTCTCATTTCAATAAGTAACGTACTAATTAATACTAGTTATTTTCATACGATACAGTAACAACAGACTATAAACAACTATAAACTATAAACTACAGATAATATTTGATTTTTTATTTACGAAATTAATTTTAGAAAGCAGATATTATCATCTTAATTTCAAAGAACGCTAGAGAAATTAACACAATCAATAAATTCCAAAATTGTTATAACAAATGGCCTATATTATTAATAAATCACTTGCCATTCAGTTTGACACGTAAAAAATATCATTTATAAATTATAATAAATTACACTTTATACAAATTGCAAATACACGTTTTCCGTAAATCCAAGATAAAAACTACTTGATTATCTGCAGAGTGAAGATTCGTTGATATCTGAAAGTTCCGATACATCCGGCAGTACTTCCTCACATTCAACTACAGAAGAAGACTCGAGCAGTGAGGTCACTTGTAACATCAACCTCATCGAACGTCTTATACGCTCCCATCCAGTCTGGTTCTTACCTGGCATTCAACGCGCCGGAGCCTTTCACTTGCTCCAGGGAAAGGAGGAAGGGGTAAGCAGCATATTATGTGAAACCAAGCTATATGTGCTTGAAAAAAAAATGTAACTCCCTTATCTGTCTTTTTATTTTATTTTATAGCAACTTTATTTTTTAAGCCTACAGCGTTTTCAACTTAACTTTACTTACAAAATTAATTGAATTTTTTATACGATAAAAGTTTATATATTATCAAACAAAAGTGTATCTTCATCTATGAGATAATTATTTAAAAATTAAATGACAAAATTTACCTAATATGTAAATTAGCTTTTTGTTAACTAAATTTTAATTAAATTACTTCGACGTGTCTTTTATATTTCACTTCTATCATCTTGTTTGCCGAAAATGGTCTTTAGAAAGTAAGTTAATTAAACGCTTAGAATTTCATGATATTATATTAGCATTTTAATAATTATTATTAATATTTTTATTTATAGATTGATACAATGTACGATAGAATAATATATATATGTCGGTGTATAAAGAATGATGATTATACTTTCTAAAGAAAGTATATAATATTTGGTACATATTCGGTGATAGATTAAACGATACCACTTTACCTTTCTATATCGCAAGATAATAAAGTACCACTACTTAGCTAATAAGTTCTTTATCTTTATTTCTTTTCCTTTAATGTAATAAAACATTCATGACGTCGATACGTTAGTATATCTTACTGCATTGTTAAAAAATTTACATTTTCGATAGTGATACATTTTAAATCACGTAAAACGAATAAATTCTACTTATTTATTTGTATTTAATTAAAGTACACAAAATAGTGCAACAATTTTATATATATATATATATAAATTAATATAATTATTATATTAAATATTAATAAAATATTTAATATTCGACGGAACATTTTATTAAATTTAAATTTATTATATAGACTTACAACTACTTTTCAAGTATAATTATATTTTATTCATCCAAGTAACTTCATCTAACTAACTAATTATGAAATAATAATTTATTTTATTTTACAATTTTACAAATTTTCATAATATATTTTATATTATAAGTAATTCTTAAAATTCTTAATAATAAATATCATAACAAATATAATGATTATTTTTATCGATATTAAATTATTAATATTATTAATATTATTATTATTATTATTATTAAAATATTTGATTCTGTATATTGAATATGAATAAATATATTATATTTTATGTGGAGTAAAATTTCGGTTAACAATGTAAAAATAAGTTACGCAAATAAATTAAAATTTTTTTTTCTTTTTTTTTCTTTATATAGAAATATAAATTATTTTTTTAATCTACGAATTTATTAATGTAAGTATTAGAGTGCAGGTGGTTGATTGCATTTCTTTTTTATTAATTTCATTTTATTATTTTACGCTTATATACGAACATAGGTATATCCAAATATATACATAGAAATTTATGTACTTAGATAAGAATAAATAACATAAAATTTAAATGACACTTAAATATATTGCTATTCAATAATCATAATATATCATAGATAGAAGTAATTTCACTCTATATTGAATGTTGTCTGTATGAAAAGTATGTCAATGGTATGGCTAGAGATATAAATACTGGTTGCACATGATATAGATATAAATACATGATAACAATGCATTTAATTGTTCAAGATTTTATTAGTGAATGTTCGTATCTCTATATCATAATCAATATAATTACAAATCATTTATAATTATTTATTATATAAAATATAGTATCTGATAAGAATCAATGTTAATTTAGAAAACATAGTTACTATTATTATTTTATGAATTTTGAATCTGTGGTAAAAGTATATATTGCCTAAAAAATTTGTGCACATAAATATCAGTTAATCTGTGAATTCCAAGTTAAATTAATACATATATAGGATATTCTTATAAATATAAAGTTTGAATTGAAATTATTCAGATAGATCGATGTTACAACTCTAAAGTATGTCAAATGCTAACTAAAATTTACAGGATGCTTAAGCATAAATATTTGATTGAAATGAAAACAGCGTTTAAAGTTAGTCTTTGTTACTGATTTATCCCATTCTACTAATTTGGAATGTCTATTTTATTTTACTATTTTATTCTGTTCTATTTTATTCTATTTTACTCTCAATGAAATGTTACAAAGTTAAACACTGAATTGAATCGAGGTACAAAACTATTATTAGCAGAGACAAGCAAAAAATCCAAATTTAAAAATACAAAGAAATAGAAATGAAAATAAATGACAAAATGAATATACAAAAAAATGAAAATACGATTAATTAAATTATTTTATGTTTACCATATGAAATTAGAAATTAGAATATCAATTTTTAATAGTTTTTTTTTTTTTCAATAATACATTATTTTCAATATAGTATACCTACGATAATCACTACTATCTAAAATTGAAATTATATTATTCTTGCAAATAAAGTATGCTCGAATTGAATAAACAGTTCGAAATACAAATTAAACAGCATGGCTGAATTGTTATTTTATATTATTTTTTTTATTCATTTTTTATTTATTTTAAAAGTACCAATTTTTTATCATCCTAATGTGAAAATTGTAGCAGATTCAAATATCTTATAATTTAAATAAGTCTGTAATGACATTCAATATTGATTTCTTCTTTGAAATAAAGAAACCGTTTAGATAAAAATTTAATGACTCAAAAATAATAGACTTAACAATATTGTGTGATCGATGCTTTTGAATTTCAAGTTTCATAGTCAATAAATTAGAGATGTATAGTAGCAGTGATATATCCACAAGACTTCAATTCATTAAATTAAATGTAAAAATCATAAATCTCTTATTACACTATTGTAAATAGATGGAAAAATATGAAAAATAATTATATATATTCTAAAAATTTCCACCTTTACGATTTCTATGTATTTAATGAAATTTTTCGTATTATATTCTTAAATTACTCAATATTCCTTAACCAATTCTTTTTAATATTTAATATTTTAATTTTTAATATTCTTAACCTGAATTTTGAATAATATTTAGTATCAAAAATTGATTCTCCACAAATATCGTCACAATTTGAATAAATTATCGCTTATTATTAAATAATAATTGTAAATCAAATTTCTTATTAAAATTATTGTATTTGGGCATTAATTAATTGCGTATCAATTTAGGTATTATTAGATGGTATTAAGGTATTAATTTTAGCAATTAAATAATATAATTTGAAGCTAAAACGTTCTTCTGCAAATTCTTATCTTTTTAATTATTTATGGGCATATAATTTTTATTTTATTCTTAAATTATAAACACTTTTAAATATGATATCTGCAATTGATTTAATTTGATTTAATTTGATAATAATTAATTCGGAAAATAATATGCATTAATTATTCTTTTACTCATTTAAATTATTTATTTTATCCTTGTACTTTATATTCTAACCTTATGCTCTAATTGTTATCATTTTGCCTGTGCTTTTCAGAATTTCGTAGTACGTCAATCCAGTCAAAGTGACACGATGGCCCTCTCGGTGAGATTGCCACCAGGTAAAGGACCTTACATTGAACATTACCTTATTCAAGCAGACAAAGGGAAATTAAGCTTAGAAACGAGTGAAAATATATTCGACAACATTCCCTCTCTAATCGCCCATTACTCTCAATGCTGGTGAGTAAAAAAATTTAAACTACATATATAGTGTTTTAAAATAGAATTCTTCAGTATTAAATGTACTGAAAACTACACTTTGTAGCCTAATGCATTATTTATTTAGTTAAGCAAGAAATTTTCTAAATTTTAATTGAAAAACAACGAATTGCTTAATAATCGTTTATACTATTTCTTGTTGGCACTTTTCCTATTTTACTTAAATTGTTTTTAAAAAGTCCTACAAAAAAAATAAAAAATGATATTACAAGTCGTTGGTTAAAATTATTATGTTACATATACATTGTGACGTATTTTGAATTAAGACAAAGACGAAATAGCGTTGAATTTGGGTTTCTTTTTTTTTTACAATTTTAGTGCGATATTTTTTGATACAACATTATATGTGAATACGTAATTAATATTTAATGTAATTTAATCAGAACATGTATATTTTTATTGTCAATATAGATCTTTCTACGAAAGCAACATATCAAATAGACATATATTAGTATATTTCATATAATTTTTCTAATATCGAACAATTTTTTTAATTATTGTATTAATTTAATAGTATATTTCATACATAAATAATTTTCATTTATATCAAATTTTCTGCATATCTAATGATTCTATAGGTATATAGTTTTTATAAAAAGTATATTTTCATCGATGAAATATCAAGCAATGACGTCCAAGTAAAATAATAAAACAATGAAATGAAAATTTCAGATATGTAATTATTTACATGTAAATACTATTTGTATTGTTAATTACATAGCAGATACAGATGAATGTTAGTATTAATTGAATGAATAGTTACAGTTGAAAATAAGAATAATTATAGATCCCTTGACACTATTATTTCTAAATTTTGTTAATCTTGTGGTTTTTCCATTGTCTAAATTTTTGTTTGCATAACACTTAATCCGATATTGTCATTGGTGCGTGCAGTGATGAACTTCCGGTACAACTGACACTACCAAAGGCAATGCGCGAGGCTAAGAATAGGCAACAACTCTCATCACTGGCACTTCTCGGACAAGAGTTCTGGAGGTATCCAATGGCAAATTCTAAATCAGCCGAAAGCAGCGGCAGTAATAGTAACATCTCGAGTCTCAGTAGTTTTCACACTGGTAATTGGCACAAATAAATTTTTTCATTATTTTTTGCTGCATCACTTTACAATTTCTATATGACTACTATGGATAAGATGTACCTTTGATTTTTATGTTTATATTATCAGTTGCGTATAATTACAAACATATGTACATCGTAGTGAATTTACTTATTGAACAATTAGATAATTACGTTTTTTCATTTTAAAATTTCGTAAACGAAATATTTTTGGATTACGTCAATTTTTATAATTTGATACTTTTGAAAGCCATAGTAATTTATTTTTTATGTAATATATATTCTTCGATATATTAGATTCAATAAACAATATGAATACACATTGGTATTAGTAAACTTAATTCAATTGTAATTCAATAAAAATTATAAATACTTATTAATTTAGTGAAAAATATAAAGTTAATATAATAAAGCAGGACAATTTATAATAAACAACTATAAAACAATTACAATTTATTAGTTACAGCAATTATAAATGTGTCTGTGTTTAAATATTGACCGTTTGAGAAAGAGTATAAGCATTGCTATGTTTATTTATTAAATAATTATAGTTCACTTTTTATAATACCAATTTAAGGAAATATAATCTAAATGAAATGTTAATAAAACAGTTGTCGTTTGAATATTAGTATTTCAATAAGAGTATGCTTTTCTCAGAAATTATTTACAATATTATTAGCTTTACATAGAAATTATAAAGCTTAATATTGCTTAAAGAAAAAGGTTTTTTAATATCATTTATAACAATGCGATTCAGGAAAAAATAAGTGCATTATCGTTTGAATAATTATTTTTAAGTGGATATTTAACTTTTGAATTCGTTCAATAGTTAATTATAATAATTACAATCCTTTACTGAATTTATTTATAATTATAGGTAATAATAATAATAATCGTAATAGCAGTAATAATAATAATCATCATCATAATCATAAGAATAATCTGAGCGCATCGGCAATGGAAAGTATTGTATTAAATCTCACCCCGATCTCAACAAAAGAGCCCGGTAAGTGTTATATATTTGAATATGCTCATTAATATATAAGTATATGTTTATTTCGTCTTTCAAATAAAAGAAATAACAATCGATTGAAAAATTATATAAAATATTATTAAATTATGTATTGTCTCAGAAAATACAGCATCGATAAACACGAAGACCACGTTAACCTTCACTACATTGGAGCCACGATTACCACGACCAAAACCACCAAATACATTGAATCTAACCACCTTCAATGAACTATTAGACATTAACCGAGAAAATAAACTATCGCCAAATGATAAACTCTCTCAACGTTTAATTTCTCCAAATCTTGTTCAAAATTTCGTAAAATCATCGTCGCCATTGGTTCACAATATTGAATCATACGTTGCGAGTCCAACAAACAATTTAAACAGTTCCTGCGAATTAATGAAAGTTAATAAATTCAACGCTAATAATTCATTGATTGCATCAAACTTTCATCGAAACATCGCAAATGGATCTCATAAATTAGCGACAAAAGCTTCACCAAATATTATTCAAACAACTACCGACGAATATGATTCAAAAAGTCCCCCGCCACCACCACCGCGTTGGGCTAAGCCTGGACAACAAATACACGAAACAACGCAAAAAAATCTTTCGATTACAACCTCCACGACGTTCACTGCCAATCAAAATTGCGATTCTGGAATTATTCAGGTAATCCTATTACTTCGCATCTTTTAAAAATTCATATTAAAATTCGTTCAAAATGATTATCTATTTATGTTTAAATGCAATGCAAAGAAAAATACAGAATTAGAAATGAAATTTCTAATATAAAATATTAAGGATAATTTTCTGACTCTAGATAAAACTTTCAAAATACTTAAAAATTTTGCTTACAAATAAAGTATTTATATTACAATATACAAGAATAATTAATGCATACAATAATTAAATTACTCTTACATTTAATTATATTTATTATTGCATTTAATTTATTTCATTAAATTTTTTATATAATTGAAATGTAATAGACATAAGATAAACTCTACGTAAATCTGTAAATAAAATATGCATGAAATTATAAACAAATTTTATAGTACAATAAACACAAATTATTATAAAATCTTTCTATAAAATCTATGTCATACTTCTTTAGAATTAGAGTTTATAATTAGAATATTTGTGATTACACTGTAAAAAAAACCTTCAATAACCATAGTTGATTTATGTCATTTGTAATCAGTAATATATTTGAAAAATTAAATATAAATCGTTATTTTGTAAAATAAAAATGAAAATATATTGTTCTAATCTATAAATACTTTTAATATGAAAAATATCGCAACTATTATAAACGTAAAATTTTTTAATAATATGCGCAATTTATTTTGATTGACTTTATTTTCTTTACTACAATTAAAAATCTTGTATTAGAATAAAAAATATTTTTTCTTTGATTGTTTTATACAGAATCATTAAATCACTCCACTTTACAATAATTTAAGCTTTTAACAATATTAAAAAAAGAAAACTCATTTCAATTTTTCAACTTATTTATGTCCGTAAAGCCAATTTTTTAATGTACAAACTACACATTATCTTTTGATAATTCGTCCACCTTTAACTGTCTTATGTAAATAATTTTATGAACTCCCAAAATACTTATACTAGCTAAAAGATTCACGCTACAACCATATTTATCCACGTTACTTTTTTTTTTTTATGCAGTCAACACCATCGGATGGAAATACACCTTTATTGCTGAGTCCACAAAGCGCCTATTCTAATAAATCTCTAAGTTCAAATCCCTCGTCCAACAAATCCTCGTCGACAAACTCATCGTCTTCAATTCTTTCTCCCACCCCAGTACTACTTTCAGTCTCCTCGAAACTAACGAACGGAATTCATACTTCACAAATTCTCTCGCCAATATCAGTAACGCCTTCAGGTACGAATAAGATATCTAGGCGACGTAAAGAGAAGGATGCTCGCAAAAATTCACAACATTATCAAGAATCAGATATTATGGAGTCGTATTGCAGAAGCTCACCAGCCGATAAAATCTCCGATTATGAAGACATTTGGAATACAGCTGATCATTCGAATCCGTCAACTTGGTCACAAAAGAACAGCGTGTTAACGGATATTATCGATGAGGCAACAAAAGAGCAGATTAACGAGTGTGGGAATAAAATACTAAATCCTATAGTTGTTCAATATTCACCGTCTGAGTTAAATAAGAACGAACAGCAACAACGGCTGACAATAACGAGCGATAAGTTAATCATAAGAAATGATAAAACGTGCGCGAATGAGAAGCTTAGCTATAAAAAAGTCACAAGCCCAGAATTTAGTAGCTTCAAGCCTCTTCAAGATATAAGAAATCTAAAGACTACATCCACCCCGAAAGTTTCGATAGTTTGTAAGTAAAATATCATTAACAATACAATATTATATATTTATTAAGAAAATCAGTATATTCATCGCGTAAATTCTTTAATCAAATTTTGTTAAATTATTGTGAGTGTACTGTAAGCAAAAATATGCTACCTATACGAATTAATTATCTTTGATTATAATGTATAAAATCTTTATCCGATTTATGAAATTATACACCAAGAATGAGAAAAAACTATAATTTTTGATAATAAAAAATTCATAACTTATTTTCATAAATCCATTGTTTTTATAAAATAATAATAAAGATCATTCCCCTATTTTTTATATAAATTTTGAAATATGCAAATAGATTATATTTAGGAGAAACTTATTACATATAGTTTATTAGATACATTGTACTAATACAAAGTGAAAAAAGATTTAACGAATAAATTAGGAATTTGTTAAATTAAATTTGTTAAAATAAATTAAATTATGAATAAATAATATTATTTGTTCGTTGTTAATTGATCATTTTTATAGTAGATTGATCCTTTTTTATTCATTGATTCTCAGGTAGTAGAAGCCCAATAGATAAATCGTTGGATCTGGTATCACCCTGCAACAATTCAAGTCACGTATTGAACTGTTCTGAAAATAATAGTTCTGCAGCATCTGAAACCAAGCAAAGTAACACTTTTTATGCAGAACCTGCGGATGCTATACCGCGGCCTATCATTGGCATTGTTGCTCGTAGGCGACCTAAAACCTTAAATAAAGTAACGAACAGGTTTCGACATAGTGAACCGAGTTGGTTACAAACACAGTTCATTGACAATTGCAACCTCGAAGTAATTACGTCGCATCCAAGTGATTGGGATGATTCAGAGGAAACAGAAGACAAAACTCCACTTATTTCATCTTCTATGGATAATTTAGCCGAAAGATTAAATGCCAAAGAACAGAAAAAATGTTTACCTTCCGTAAACAAACCTGTTCAACCACCAAAAATCAAGCCTAGAATGTTTAAAGATACTTCATGGACTATAGACTCAAGTTGGGAATTTATTGGTAAGTATAACTAACTTTAATTCTCTTATAAATTAACCATAAATTCAAAGTTTATAAAAAAGTTCATTACGAAGTGTGTTATTTTTTAATAATCTATTTTTAAAACACCAATTGAAATAAAATTTGTTTGCATTCAGATTTTTTAAATAATAAATATTTTTATATTAAAAGTAATATATTTTATAATAATAATGAAAATGCTTATTTTACCAACATTATATGGTTTGTATTTCGAAACGTTTGACAAGTTATATAATATTGCCATTTATTATAATAACATTATTTGATACAAGTATTCGAATTCGGTCTGTAATGATGGTATAAAGATGGCTTAAGCAGAAATCATTGTTAAAAACTATCAAAAAGTTATTACCTCATATTTAATATTTTCAGTTTCTAAATCAAATTTTTTATAAAAATGAAATAACTTAAGTATAAAGCTGATGAATTGTATATAATATAAAAAAAAATTTACACTATATAACACGAGTCAATGTAAAAGAATAATAAAAATATTAAAAAATAAATCTAAAATTAAAGTAAGTCTTTTATTATAAATATAGAAATGAAGAAAAGGAAAAGATTAATAAATGCAATCGTAAACGAATTAACTTAAATTTAATTTATTTTAAAAAGTTACATTATTACACTGAATGCCAAATCAATAAACAAAAATTTTTAATTATTATAGAAAGACATCTTTTCAAAACCTTAATTTATTGTACTTATAATAAATGATATAAATTTAAAAAGAAATTTAATAAACTATCGAATAAAACTTTACTAGCTTAAACAGTTAGAAACCAAACTGAGATTTTATGATGATATATGAAATATATGTATTCATGATATTTGATGACAACATAGGTAATTAAATAATATGTGATTGAAAAAGTGCGCTAGAATAAAGTAAATATATATATATATATAATCATTTTTATAATAATAAATCTTTTACGTATTTCTTATTTCAAATTAGGTCATGATGCTAATGAATGCGAACTCGATTGTGACTATGATGTTGATTACGATTCAAATTATGTAGGACAAAATTTTCCAGATGAAGAGCAAGATAAATATATTCTACGAAATACTTTAACAGCGCAAAGTATCATTTTACAAAGGTATATAATTTCATTTGAAACAATGAATTGATTGAAATATTTTTAGTTTACATAAAGTGAAATAAATCTTAAAGAGGCTTCCATATTTAGTTTCGTCAACTAATTAATAATAATTTATAGAAAGTATACGAAAGACAATTTTCTTATATAAAACCAATATATTTACGTATAAGTCAAGGTTTGCAACTTCATCTGTTTCAACTCCGCGATGCAAACAAAATAAATTTTGACTCTACCGAAATAGTATTATTAATATTATTACATTTTTTCCTTTAATTTAAATATGCCAAGATCGTGTGCTTCCATAATATCTCAAGTGATACTCACTCCCTCAAACTATGAATTTAATATGTTAAAAATTAAAGTTATTTTCAATGTTTTAATAAGATATATTAATTGTATTATAGTGATTTTTAAAAAATATAAATCTGTTACATATATATAATATTATTACTAAATTATTTAAGTAATAACATTTTTAAAATTTCATATATTAACATTATCAAATATTATTCAAATTATTTAAAGCATTATTCTTCAAGGATTCAAATATTCTAATTACCGTTTACTATTTCAATTAGGATTTTCTAAGAACAAAGCTTGTATTTGCAGATATCCAGATTTGATAATTCAGTCGGATATAGCAGAAAGCCTTTACAGTGATCGCAACTCATCATACGACAACGTCGAAAAGCGACAAGAACGAGTTTGTCAAACTACCGGTACCACGAACATGAAATCGACGGTCGATTCTAAACAAAATAGAATACGAGGTCTGCCGGAGTCTGAAGCGATATTGAATACAAATAATAATAATAATGACAGCGAAAGACGAAACAAAAGCTTCAAGGAACGAATTGATCCACTTTTGTGTAAGTTTTACATATTTCTTCCTTCCTCGCTACATAAAACTTTAATCACTTATTACAAGTTTTACTTAAAATTTTTACTTGAATTTAATTTTAATTGCAAAGAGACTTAAGATGAAAAATAAATTTCAGAGATTCAGAAGAAGCAATAATTTTTTTTATATTTTTAATGAAATTGAAGAAATGAATTCTTTAATTAAAAAAAACATAAATGGGAATATTTTTAATATTTTATTCGATTATTTTCAATATTCCAAATTATGTATATAATTTATAAAGTGATAACATATAATTTGTAATATATTACTGTTATATATTATTAAATAGTTCATATAAGTAATAATTAATACATATTCGTTTCTGTATTTTATTATTATTTTAACGAATCTCCGTAGTAATAAATCAAAAAACGTGCATTTCAAAAAGTCATAAGCATATACATATCACCCATTTCCTTAAATTTAATTTATTTCTTCAACGGTTGCTAAACGATAGAAGAGACTGAAAATAATAGATCGTAATAATTGGTCCACTTTTATAAAGAAAATATTTCAAACTATTGTAACGGATTATTGGACGAAATAAAGTCATGTGTAGCAGGTTACGTAGCTTTATTAAACGTATCTGGAGAGAATATTACATAACTATAACTTCCTATCTAACAATAACTTCCTTACATCTTTTCAGATAATTATAATGAATTCGAATACTCATTCGTAAAAGAAATAATAAAATATTTGTAATTCAAATTGATGTATATTTTTTATTTTGGCACGTAAAAAAAATTTTGCTCTTATAATTATAAGTATTTAATATATTAACATTTTCTAAATTTACGAAACTAAGTAATGAAAACATTGATGACATTTTTACATTTTTAAATACAAAATTGAAGACAAAGTACATATTTCTCTAAAAATAATATATATTAAACATAAACTTATGATACGTATTAAATATTTTAACATATCATTATTTAACATATCATTTAACGCAACATATTCAAAACATATCATGATGCAAACATAATAAATATATTAAGCATAAAAAATTTTATGTACTTATATTTTAAAAATTCGTTCTAATGAAATAAAATTTAGGTATAATATCTTTGTATTCTTAATTTTTTCCAATATTAGATTAATATCAATAAATTTATATCTTTAATTTGTATGCGTCTTTAAATATCTATAAGTTTGAAATACATTGTTATGCTTTGTATGATTTTAATTTTCAAATAAAAATAATATATTTCACATGGAATAATATCTTATTAATAAATAGTGCATAAGTAGGATAAAATTTATAGAATTCTAAATTCATAATAAAATAAAAAAATTTTTAGCTTAAACTAAGTTATTTTGTTATATTTATTAATTTATTAATTTTTTTATTTGTGATATTGATATAATTAATTATATACAATCAATAAATCAATTTAAATACAATTGAAATTTCATTCATATCGTCAAAGTCTTCTTGAAAAACGAATAGTGGACTTAAGTTTTTCATTTTTTAAAAATAAAATTTTTACATTATTTATATAATATATGAAGAAATTAAATTCTACATTTATCTGTGGATCAGCCTCGGTATCCATATTTTCTATTTTTCATCATTTTTAAAATTTTGTTAAATAATACCAAATATGTATAATATAAAACATATATAACGAACATTTTATTTTTAATACTTACTAATTATTTACTATTTATTAAAATAATATTATTAATATTTCTTAATATTTTACATTACAATATTATAAAAAATTTTTATTGTATTTTTTCAAGTGAAATTTTAAAAATATTCAATCTTATATTATATAATGAACTTTTAATTTCAACTAAACTATTTCGCCATTGTTTAAAACTAAAACTTAATCACTAACGTGTTACAAAAGTAATAGTTCTAATATTATTTTCAATAAATAACCTAATATATGTAAATTTAATTAAATAAATTAAATTATATTAAATAAAATTAAACCTAAAAAAGACACATATTTTTTTAATTATAAGCATAATTAGAGTATTGAATAAAATATTTATTCATGATTAATTGAACAGATGTATTTTTATCAAATGATATTCGGTTCATAAAATTTCAGTCTAATTCAATAATTATTCTAATCGCTAGTAATGATCCATCATTACGTTAATAACTCAAAAAATTTCTTGATCGTTTTCTACGATGATAAATTATATATTAGACATGAAGTAACGTTTTTAAGATGTGCACTGATGTATTCAAATACATTTACTACTACTAAATGTATTTGAGAGTAGTAGGTAAATAATTAAAGGTTAATATTTAATTAATGCTTCTTGCTATACTTAGTAGAAAACTGCATGTCACAGCTTAATTGTCAAAGCCTATCAAAGTGTGAGTAGAGGATAAAGTAGAATGTGAAAAGAAAAAATAATAATAAAAACACAAAATAATCTTAGAAGTAATATTGCAAGTCTTACGTTTTTTATATATTTATTTTAATTTTATATATTGGGGTCGTTTTGTTAATTTCGAATTTATTTTATCTATTTTGTAGATTTTTGTCAATATAAATTTTTTCAAAAGATATAATGAAAAATATTAACTTTATTATAAATATGAATTAATATTAAATATTAATATTGAAAAGATTAATTAAAAATATTAATACGGATTATGTTGAAATAGAAATTAAGTTAAAAAAGTTAATTAATTATTTTAACAAATATTTTGTTATTGATATGATGATGAATTACTCGTGCGGTGATGAATTAAATATTAAATAAAAAGTTACTTTATTAAAATTAGCCTGATTAATGGTTTCATCGCTTTTCATAAAATTATATTCTCAATTATAATTTATTTATAATCTGATTGCTTGAGTTTTAAAAGAATGTTAGAACTTGTCAATTACTAAACTGTTTTTTTGAGCTTGTGATGATTGTTTTTCAGATAAACCTTCTTATATAACATAATAATCAAATAATAATTATATTTAAATAATCATAAACATCGATTGTCAATGTTTTAGTACTAGTGTAGTTGTTATATCGAGATTAACTTTAGACGTGTAAAAACAATATTTCTACTAAAAATAATCAAAATTTTATTTTGCTCGAAACATTAAATTATATTTTGCATAAAAAAATGATGACGCTCTTTTTTAGGTTTTTTTCAATTTTAACAAAAAGTTCAATATTGGTATAATTATTATAAAACAAGCACAAAATTCACTTAATGAAAGTTTTTTTGTTGTAATTACATTTGAAAATAGACAAAAATTATTCTGATACCCTAGAAAATTGTATAATAAAGTATTTAGATTTATATACAAGAAAATGGAATAATTAGAATAAAAAATATTAAATGAAGAATATTTTCACTTTCTCGTAGCACCACCACGACTGCAGGTATTGAGAAATCGCGAAAATTCTAGTGATTCTGGAGTGACGGGTTTGGCAATACGAACTTATGCATTTCAACTTGCTAGTGACAAGACAACCACCTTCTCGCAGAATATCGAAAACTTTATACAGTGTACGAAGGATAGTAAAGAGGCTTCGCCCCATATTGTTATGCGTAACATGCGTCAATTCATGTCTGGCATGAAGAATTATCTGGTACGTATGCGTGCGTGCGCGTGTTCGCGTGTAATAATTGTACAACTTGTTAAATATTTAAATTATAGCTTTCGATATAAAATAAAATTACAACAATAATTTATAATCCCTGTTAATTTGAAAGTATGTTTTATAAAATTCTCTGGTATATGTATAATGTAAGTTATTTATGTAAATTGAATGATTTTAAAAAAACTTTAACGTTTAAAGAATTTTCATATTAAAATATTTAATTGGAAAATTATATTTAAAACTGTATTATATTTTATATTCTATAATAAAATGTAAAGGAATTTTTATTATTGCAATAAGAAGAATGGTCTGTAAATAAGTTTTTATAAAAAATATCTTTCAATCTTAATATAAGATCGTAGTATTTTCAGTACCAAGTAAATTATAAGATAATTTTTGTTTAATTTAAAAAATTATGTTACCCCTCAAATGGATTTTAAATTGAGTTCACCTATTTTTATCTAAAAGATTATAATTAAATATTAAAGTCGCTTATTTCTTTTACATTAAATAAAGTTTGACATAGTTTTAAATAATTTCACCTAATAGAAATAATTCTGATTTCAATACATTAATAGTCCACACTAATAATAAAACTAATAGCTTTAAAAATAAAATGAAGTTACAATAAAACTTTAAATTTACAATATAATTAATATTTATAATAATTAATATTTTTGAAGAATAATAAAATATCACTTGATATTTATAGAATAAATTGAAAAAAAAAATGAAAAGAATGTTTATTTTAATATTAAAAAATCATTACACATTGTAAAGGAATCATAAATAATTTTTAAATATTAATATTGTCTCCTATTTAATATTTAATTCTATGTTTAATAACATAATTTTTTTATAATATTAAGAAACAATTCAAGAAACATTTATATACAATAATAAATACTTAGTTTAAGATGTGTAATAAATTATGATTCCAGAAATTCATACGTATTTCTGAATTAACAAACTATGCAAAGCATATTATTAATATTATAATAAAAATTATATTTAATAATAAAAGTATGTCCATAAAATATAGTAATTTTGAAATGATTCAAGGTCAAACATGGGGAACGAGAATTCGAAAAAGAAGTGGAGAAAGAGCGATTGAAACTAAAAGCCAACGAATTTCTTAATCTGGATGCAATACTTGAGAATGTGATGATGAGCTTAGTCGTAAGGCCACTACGCGAACACGTTTATAATCTCTTTGTTGAACATTACGCATCGAATGACTCAATACAAACTCTTGTCGACAGTATACAACTTGCACAATCGAAACCTATGCAAGACTTTGGTGTTCGAGTAAGTTGAAGCCTGAATAATGTTCCTTTTATTATCTCTTTTATTATCTCTATCCTTTTATGATTCAGATTTTTTTTTATTTCCTTTGTGATATTATTTAAATAAACCTTTATGAAATATTATAATTAACTCAATTGTAAGTCCATGCTAAGCACAAGACTTTAATTTCTTTGAGCTGTTAGTGGAAGTAAATTTAACATGGATTTCATAAATTTAAACATTTTTTTGTCATAATAGTTATCATAAAAGTTGATAAGAAAACAAAACACATAATTAATAATTACGTATAAAATATACATACACAAACACTACACACAAACACGCACACACACACACACACAAACACACACACACTTTTATATATATATATATTACACACACACATTACACAGAACAAATTTCCATCGATAAATATGCCAATAATTCATAATTTGAATTTAATATACCATTTTTTTAAATATTTCTAGACATTAAAATATTGATTTCAAATTTCAAATATCTAATTTTTAAATTTTCAGCCGAAAATTATTCCTCCAACAGAAGCAAGTTTGAATCGCATCTTAAAGTACATCGAAAGATTACAAAGGGTTGATTCTCCGTTTGAGAAGCTGGAAAATCTTCTTGCTGCTATTTCTGCTATTGTTAGTTCGGTGAGTTGAAAGTTTGTCAAGCAACATTCAAATACTTATCTACAAAATAAGTAGAATTGCTTTTATGATTTATTAAATATAACACTAAATAAGTATATTTTCCATAATCATTACATTAAAAATTCAAAATTACATATTAATATTTTTCAAAAATTCATTATATGAATGTATTAGAAATCAAAGCTATTGATATTCAGAATATTTTAACAAATGACAAATATATAGAAAACTCGTTATCATTGTATACAGAATTCAATGTATTATACGTTATTATTTTGAAAACTAAAATAATAATATTCTCTAACAATTAATATTACAATAATACGTTTATTCATCCTAATTGTCACTTGTAATAAATAAAATTAATATCGTTTTCTCAATTGTACAGTTATAAAAAGATTAACAAAACTTGAAATAAATTTAATATATTATTGTATTTAAATTTAGTCGATATGATAAAATATTGATTAGAAATATTAATAATTTTTATTTAAAAATTGTACAAACTTATATTTAGTTTTTGAATGTACTGTTACTTTGTTTTTTAATTATCTATTATTATTTATCCAAATTAAAAATTAATATATTTATAGTCTTTACAAGTAAAATATGTAATATTTAATGTTCTTTTATAATGTCGTTGATATTAATATATTTCATAGCTATTTTAAGTAATCAGAAAAAGAAGAATAATATCTAATAAATTATCTAATATATACTCGAATAATAAAAAATGTTCTTATATTTATAGAATGACATTTTTAATGGGAACCAATTCTACTTTACCAAGAAGATATTTACAAATATATCATTTTTTAAATATAAAATTAATAGAAATTCGAACTATTTTATCTTATAAGATTGCTTTTTCTTATTCTCAAATAAATATAACTGAAATTGTTATTAATTATTTCTTCGATTTCATTTATTAGGAAAGCCTATAACATAAAAGACTATTTCCATAACTCAATTGTATTGGTATTTAAAGTTACGTGAAAAACATTTTTGTTATTCATTAGTTACTATAACATTTAATTTTTTAAATAAATAATATTATATGCCGAAAAAATAATAATATTCTGATAAAACGAAATTATAATTCTGAGATAAATACAAAAACATATATATTATATATTTAAATATCTTATTATACGTTTATGAAAAAGATTTAGAGTATAAAATTCAAGGAAATGTATATTTTAAATTAAAGAAAAATACATTATTCCAGGTGAAAAAAATTAATTCAATAATAATAATATTCGCATACAAAATTAAATGCATAATTATAATCTATTTTTAATATATATATACGTATCAGAAAATAAATTGTTCAATAATTTTTATAAAATTTAATAATATTATTATTTAATTAATTATTTTTCAATTATAATAATGCATTGTTCTTTAATTCAAAGGATATAGTATATTATATGAATTTTATATTCTAGATCATTATTCAAAATTGTCATTTTTTAGGATTATTATTGAAAATTTTACAATTAACAGGCATAGATCGATTGTTATACGTGCAATATTCCATGTGACACATCATCCGAGTAGACGTTTTAAATTTATTTTCACATATTCTTAAACATATATCAATACTTTTGTTCAGGTAAAACATGTGAATTCGAGTAGATCAGTAACACTGGGTGCTGATGATCTCCTGCCGCTGCTCGTCTGGGTCTTGGTTCGCGGGAAAATCATCGATGCAGAAATCGAAGCTGAATATATGTGGGGCCTACTTCATCCCTCTTTTCTTACTGGAGAAGGAGGCTACTACCTGACAACCCTTTCCAGTGCCGTACATGTTTTAAAAACCTTCAAATCTAGTCAAGGAACTACGTCTACAATAAATGTACGCTTAAAAACAACTTTGATCGTACTTAATAATCACATTGGACCATAGATATAATTTAATTAACATTTATTTTCCGATAACAATCAATTTCTTCGTACTTTATACTGAATGCTATATTTTCGCTGCCTTTACATTATTTCTGCAGCATTTTGTTAGCTTTCTGAATATCGCAATACATGCAACATTAAAAAAATACAATCTTAAGGCAACAATCGCAGTTATGATATCTTGATTTTCATTTCTTTTAATACATCTTTCTCATCATTGTACGATAATCCATTATTTTAGAGAGATTTCTTTCAAATGAAAAGTAAAAATTTACTAAGCCAATAAAAAGAATAAATTTTATAAATCTAGTTATTAATAACTGAATTCATTCAATAATAAGAGTATGATTAATTTTAAATGTTTTTATTAATGGTAAAAATAGTATCAGTAGCTGTATATTTTTCTTTTATAAATCATTTATTTATATTGCAAAATATCTATTCTAAATTTAATACCATTAAAATATGGAAGCAGTTGCAATTAAATTCTTTAAGTTCAAAACGAAAGTTCATGAACTTTTAATATTTAATTCGCGTTAAAGATATAAAGTATTACTTCTCATTAAAACTAATTGAAATTATATTTAATAAAATATCTCCCAGATTTTAATCCAAATAACGATGCGTTCCTTGAATGATACGATAAGATCATATTTATAAAAATATTAATGAATTAATGCAAAATAAAGATACTGATTAATTAATTTTTTTATTTGAGCAGGGATGTAGAACTCCAGATTGCTCTTCTGTTCTTCGTATTCTTGTACCAGATGAATTACATGGTTCCCTTAATACCAGAATACTTCCGATCCGACCAAACATGAATACTCGTGACGTTTGTCGTATTCTTGCCCATAAAATACAGTGTACAAATCCTCAGGATTACGGCCTTTTTAAACTAGTCCTTGGTGAAGGTAAATAAATATTTACATATCATTAGCTGAAAACAATTGGAAATTAATTTAAATTCGCCATTTAAAAAGGTAGATTATAATTATGAGATAAATTTATTTTTATTTATTATAATAATAATCAAAATATAAGAAGATAAAAATTGAAATATATTTTTTTTAGGCTTAGAGTATTAATTAAATATTTATTAACGTGAAATAATAATAAAAACAATATATAGGTAAAATATTATCCTTTATTAGTACGATTAAATTATGTTTTAACATAAATAATTTTATATTTTATTTATAAAAATGTATTGTTTCGCTTTCTTTTATTTGACTGATATTGTGTCATTATATAATGACAACATTTTCGAATTAATAGTTATAATGACACATAATACGAAGAAAAAAAGTGTATAAAATGAAAATTACGCATTGAAAATATTATCTATTATTTACAGAAACGCTTCTTGGTGATCAAGAATGTCCGCAAGAAATGTCTCGCTGTCTTTTTGCATATAAACGAATTGATGCAAAAATTGCATGGCCGAAGACTGCAAATTCAGCAAGCATCTTTAATTGTTGACTTTTAATTATATATCATTCTACGACGTGTCAAAAAACATTTTTTTATAAATCTATATTAATTGTAAGAATCGTGAGAAAATTTATATAAAACAACTAACAGCAGAAAAATTATATATTTGACACTCATATTATTTTATACATATAATATTTATGCAAATAAAAAAATTGACCTTTTGAATCTCTACCATTTTACAAAATAAGCAGTTATCAATTACGAACTAAGATATATAATCCAAATAATTGTTAATTCTTTTATATTTCTCAAAATTAAAAAAAAACGCAAAATTAATTGAACAAACACAAAATTTACCAAACAAATATTTCAAAATTAATGATATTAAATTTATGTACATAACGATTAATTATATATTTATGTGCAATATATGAAAGTAAATCTTTCTTTTTTAGTGTTTGTTATTGATGTTTTTATTGAATTCTTATAGCTAATACATAATAATAATCCAGCGATAAGGTACAATAAAAAAATATGAATGAAAAATGTGTTTTACAAAGAATTATTTCAATAAATGTGTAAGAACGTTCCATTCATAAATAAGTGTGAGTTCTTTAGGGAACATTTCAGGATTATTATAATTAAATAAACGCATTAATGTATTATTTGTGTAATTAAACTTAAAAAAAATATATCCAACGATTCTTAATATACTTTACTTACAAATATTCTTGTAGAATATATAGTTCTGATAAGTATATTGATTTATTGTATGTTAATTAATTTAAATGAATAAGAGTAATAAATAATGCACTGCAAAATATTTTAAACTAATTGATAACGTAAAAGAGTAAAAATTGCTAATGAGATTTTTTTCATCAAAAATTAAATAAAATTAAAGAAGTATTATATATGTGATAAAAACGAGTATATAAACATATGTAGTATATAAGTATTATCCAAATATACTTTCAAACAACTTGCATAAGAATTTCTGTTCTTATTCTATTTATGACATAATTAATTCTTTTTAAAAGATTCAAACAAAAATAGTAATGAAATGTAGCTTTATATAAATTATAGAGATAAACTATAAAAAGTAATCTTTATACGAGATACTCTTATGAAAAATTTGTATATCATGCCTTTTTAAAAGAATTAGAACAAAATATTACAAAAAATGTAGAGAACGGAAGAGTGCCATGACTTAAGTAATTTATTCTATTATTTTATTAGGAAGAAATGATATTTTTACACTACCATAAAAACATAAAAAGTGTTATACCACATAGTGGATATAACTTTTACATATACCATACAATGATTTAATATACTTTTATTGAAGTTACTTATAAATATTGCTTATTATAATATTATTATTATAATACTTTAAATAATGAAGTGTATTATGTACCTAGCAATTGGGCATAATTCGACAACATAGACATTAAACTTACTTTATTATTGTAAGTAAAAGATATTAACTGCAATAATTTTAAAAATGTTCCTTTTTTAAAGAGACGAAATTAAAAAGATCATTTTAATTTATAAATGTACTTTACATACTTAAAAGCTTATAAGTAAAATATAATTGTGCAATATTTAAATATTTTTACGATGCTAATAAAATTTCGATTCAAATTTTATTGAATTGTTTATATGTAAAAATTTTTCTCGTTCTTTCTGTAATCCAAACTTTGTCAATTATATAAGAAAAAAATAATGCATTTTCTATTTCAATAAAAACATTTTATATATATTTATATATTGTAATACAATCAAAAAGCGTATCTACACATTTATTTCAATTACTATTCAATTTAAATTCAATTCCCGAAAAGCAATAAAATCTTCTATTGAAATCATTGAATTTATAAATGTGAGTTTACTTTTGATCGAGATTTTTTTAATTATATCGTAGACATATATTCAAGACTATATTATAAAGTTTAAGATCGTAAATTAGCAATAATATACTACAAACGTATGTTTACGAATATTTATAAGTGGATACAATAACTTATATTTAATACATAATAATAATAATAATAATAATAATAATAATAATAATAATAATAATAATAATAATAATAATAATTATAATGATAATGATAATAATGATAATAATGATAATGATAATGATAATAATGATAATAATAATAATACTGATAATGATAATGATAATAATGATAATAATGATTATGATAATGATAATAATGATAATAATGATAATAATGATAATGATAATGATAATGATGATGATGACAATGATTATGATTATGATTATGATGATAATCATAAGAATAATAGATAATTATAATGATAAGAATAGAGAAGTGTTAGTAGCAGTAGTATTAGTGATAATTATTTTGGTCATCAGAACAACAAAAATAATAATAATGATGATAATGCAAAATATTAATTTTTGTAAGTATTTATAATACGTATTGACAAAAACAATAAATTAGGTATTTGTTATAAAAATAAAATCATCTTTTTCCTAAAATCTTTAAAAAATTACTCTTCAATCAATAAAATTAAACTTTCTATATATAAACACTATTTTGTTATATATTTTTTCAATTAATTTCTATTAAGATGAGATAATTTCAAATGGCTTTATATATTTAATTAATAAAGTTGTTCTGTAATTCGTTAATCCAATCAAAGATTGCTTAATGTATAAATAAGCTATTTAAATTGTAACTTTAATCTGTATTAATAAATATAATTCACAATTGTATAAAGTAATTAGTATAATGGAAAAATGTAAACTAAATTAAAATTTATTATAATTTTACATAAATCTTCGAGAGCAGTTTTGTACTTGAATTAAGATTTATTTTATTCTATTACTCTTATATAAATTTTCTATCATATGATTTAAATTTGTTAATATTAAACAAATATTATTATAAATTTTAAAAAGAATAAAAATTAAAATGACGTAAACATTTAAAGCCTTACAAATATTGTTCGCGATTTTTAAACAAAAAAGAAAATTACATAGATACCTACAGTAATACTTTAATTTACGTATAATTATCTGGTTTTTATTACTTTATAATACTATGAATTGTGATTGATATACATCATTCGTGTACAACTATTTATTTAAGTAAGAACATATTTTTTTAATTATTGCACGTATCAAAAGAATATAATTATTAGTAATTATTATTCAAAATAACTTTTAGAATTTTAACCATTAAGCTTTTTAAGATGCTAGTCAATTAAATAACTATTATAGTTACATGCAGTATCTACGGTATGATGTATATATAATTTAAATAAAAATTAAAATGTATTATTTTCATTACTCAAACATACATGTAATATAATAATATGTAATATGTTTTATAATAATGCATGCATACAAATTATGAATAAAAGTTTTATACTGCTTTTAAAACATTATTGAAACGATTTTTTTTTTAGTTTTTATGTAATTCCCTACCAATCCCAATGGGAAACAGGTTTCAGTAAATTATTATATTTTATTTAAAAAATTCTACAGTAAGATATTAAAAAATATATTAAAACGTAATAATAGAACGATCAAACCCATACTATATATTATAAATATATACTATATACATCTGATGTGTATATATATATATATATATATATTTGCAGATACATCTTATCAAACAGTGCAATATGCCCTCATAGTATGAGTTTAGAAAATTATAAAAATAAAAATGAACAATAGACTGGGAGAATCTTTCCATCAAGGCCTTGTCAATCAAATGTTCGGAATCGGAATATTTTTACTTGAAAAAACACAAATACTTCTTATAATTTTTTTTTGTGTTTTATTATGAATTTCTGTTAATTAAATTCACGTTGAATAAATTAATTCATGTTGATATAAAAGGTAATTCAATGCTGCAAGTTTTCATGATAAATAGCTAGCAATTTGAACTATAACTTTGAAATACACAATTTCTTTTAAATTTCTATACATAAAAGTTTACATATACTATGAGAATAATAATTCATTAATTATTATTAATATTATTAGGTTAAATATTATTATAATATATTATATATTAATAATTGTATTAAATATTTTAAAGATTTAAATCATATATATTAATCATTAATTATTATTAATTATTACGAAATAATAATAATAATTATGGATAAAGTAATAATTGCTAATAATTAATCATTTGCATTATTTATAATTGTATATTTATTATATTGTATTGAATAATTACTTTTAATGAAATTGAATGTACATATTGAAGTGAAAAAAATAAACAATCATTTAAATTAAAAATATTTTTAAGTAATCAGATATACGATATACACTTTATCTTAATGAAAATTAAATACAGCACAACATATATAATATTATTTTATTATTAAGTTAAAAAATATTGTTTATTTCTAACAAAAAAATTTCATGCCTCATTTATTGTAAAATATATTAATTGACATACAACCAAGGTCATACTATCTTACCAATATTATTATCTGAAAATTTTCGAAATGAATTATCTGTAAATTTTCTTAGAAATGTATCATAAAATGAATTTAAGCGGTCAAACTATGGTCTTAAAATTACTTTAGAAGGAACCGTTTGAGAGGGTCAGGTAATACAATACAAAATTACATCTGTCAGGTAACAAAAGAAGGTAAGTTTTGCTAAGGCTGAACTGATGAAATTGTAAGGTATAAACACAGGTATACAGTAAGGTTTAGTATTTGAAATCTAGTAATATTAACTTTTTCTTCCAAAATTAAATAATATTTTTTTTCTTCAAAATCTTTAATCATTTCTTATTGAAATAATTTTAAAGCATTCTTAAAAGTAAAATTCATTTGAAAGATATTTTTAAATTGTAGTAAAATATTTGATTGTATAAATCGAATTAAACAACGCAAAGAAAATTTAACTTAAGCGTTTATCATGTAGATTAAATAAAAAAATATCAATACATTTGATAATAAATGATAGTTAGTATATAGTAGTGTTTACGTTGATATATTTATTTAAAAAAATAGAATGTACAATTATGTAAATTCCATTACATAAAATACCTTGGAATGTTGAAATAAGTACTATTGTAAATGTGATTTATTTTCATTTAATATTGCTATTTAATTGCAATAACGCAATACTTATTATTTAAGAAGCATAAAGTTCATATTTTATATGAAAATAAGTAATAATTCATTATATTTACAATTCGTACATTACGAACACGTGTAATGAAATAAAAATAAAAAATAAAAATACGTAAAATTACATCCTTAATGTAAGTTTACGTAACATCAGTAATAAAATTAATTTGTTAATTATTATTTAGCCTGACTTATCTAATAATAGTAAAATATCAAAATAAAATTATTATTAAGTTAAGTAAAAATTTATTACTTGATTATTGAATTCAAACGTATACTTGATAAATATAAAAATTTTTAACAAATCAAAAATATACAAACTTGAAATTTCAGATAAATTATAATTGTACGTTATAGAATTTAAATTTATTTTAAATTATATCTATTTCGCATAATTTTTTCTCGTAACAAAATTTGTTATTCAATCATTTATTATTTTCACTTATGGGTATTCAAATTTTAAATTTACATAATTCTTAGCATATTTATTATTTTGACAGAACTTTAATTTTCTAATAAAAAAATTTAAAAAATTCAATTTCGCAGAATTTAAATTACGATTAAATATATAATAATAATACACGTTCACATTTTTATTTGAAAATTGTTTAAAATAATTCTTAAATAAATATTCTAATATATCTTAAATATGCTTTATACTTAAAAAACTTTTTATTAAATTAAATGAAAAATACTATTCAATTAAATATTAAGTTAAAAATTAATTTATTTATGTAAATACAAAATATTTTCTAACATATAATTAATGTAAAGATAAAGTAATATAGTAAAAAATATAATATAAGATTGTCCAGGTTATAAATAAAAGTTTTATTATTCATACATAAAATTCTTTAGTTGAAACCATACTAAGAAAATACATTACAATTTTAAATTATTAGTAATAAATGATGAAAAGTATATTGTTTTTAAATGTGAAAACGATATTACAATAGTGATTTTATCTGCCTATTCACACTTTATATTATCAACTCGTCAAGATCATTAAGTGCAATATATAATAAAAATTAGGACTGTACTATATTTATTATTATTTTTAACTTTCAAATTTGTATTATCATTAAAAAAAATTTTTTTTTATACCTACACGTAAAATCAATAGAATTAGTTTTCAAAAGAGAATTTGACAGTTTATCGCAATATTGATATACCTACATGGAGAATTGAAATGTCCATCACTCACCAATGAATTTAAGAAGAAATCTTGACGTCCAATATTTTGTATTTATTATTTATAAATATTGTAATATGTGAAGTTTTACGTACTTCAGTTCTCTTTTTGAAACTGTTGTACGAGTTCTTGCCAATGAAGCATAATATTGATAAACTATTGATACTTTATTTACGACGTATATTACTTGTATAAAAGGTGGAATATTATATTATTTATATAAATATAAAATATTTATATCGTATGTAAATATTTTTATAATATATATAAATATTTTATATTTTAATAAATGTTCGAAAAAATATAGCATCCAATGTTACTAAAATTTGTTTAAAAAACAAAATACTTTCAATTGTAATACATTCCATTGCAATTACACGTAAATAGATACAAATAATGAAATATCATGTTTTTTACTGTTTATTTAAACAATCTTTTATTTCTTCTGAATTTTTAATATTCATAATTGGAAATCAAATTTATACTAAGAATATTGATTAAAAAATATTTGTTTATATCACAGGCTATTCAAATAATAAAGCGATACAAAAAGCTTATTTACAACTTTAAATAAAAATTGAAAAACTTGAAAATAAAAAATTCTTCTATTATAAAACTAAAAGTAAACGGTTGCGAGAATAACATGAGATATTTAATTGGAGTATCGTACACCGTGTCAAAATAGCTTAAAATTTAAAAAATATTCGTAAACAATAGCTGTTATTTTTCGAAGAAATTAAACAATGTGTTTTCTGGAAAGACTAGCGAATCAAATCATTTTATCATTCTCTTCCCTCACCATTATGTCTCTTATCATCCTACCATTATACGTTTCATTCATCTCTCGCTGTCTTTGATGCTTTTCAATATTTAATTATACAATAATAGCTGAGTTATTAGTGATATTATTACATTGGCGTTTGCCATAAGGCTTTGTTGGTAAGACCAGTCCGAGCCGTGAACCTAGCAAATATATACATATATATATATGTATGTATGCAAAGTCGAAAAGGCTGCATTATACCTGACACCGTATACTACATGGCAGCAGTGGCGAGTAGCAATGGAACGTAAAAGAATCGGCTGTGACGACTTTTAGCCTCAGTGGTGGGGAAATCATCTCTGGAGCAACAGAGCAATAGCATTTAACAGCCACGGCGGCAACGGCAGAGAGCGCGCATAACATGGTGGAATTCAGTGGAGTTCTACCATAACTTAACGACGAATAGCTATGCAGTTCGTTGCGTGTGAGCAACCCATAGACACAATCGTTTCGGGTGTTCCTATTGATTGGCCTCCTTTACGCCCGGCATAAGATTCTTTAGCTTCGCGAATTCCATTCATTTATCAATATACAACGGGATCTTTTTATATACACGAGTTTTTTTTCTTTTTTCGTACATGAGGAAAAGATGAAGGGATCAAATAAGATGGTGTTTTTTAGCATCGTGTGCTGCTGCTTTGTATTCGTGCCGCTGAGTAAGTATTGAGATGATCGTCGCACAATTGTTCCTGATTGATTTGTACAGTTTTTCGAATTTCGAGCACATTGATCAAACGTAAATTTTTGGAAATGTTATTTTTTTTTTTTGGTATAATTTATTTCAATTGTGCACAAATATTTCCATAGCTGAGCGTTGGAAATTGTTGTATATTATGAGGTCTACAATGTTTTGTATCGTACTTTTTGGGTAATACAAATAGATTATAGTTAAAAACTATCGTAGCAGATAGACTTGTATCGTAAGAATGTTAACGGATAATTAAATTAATAATAAATACAACGATACTGATTTCATAAGAATACTAATTTGCTACATATTTATTGTTTAGTAATAGAATTTCCAAAATCATCATCCAAATTAACAATAGTAAATAAATAATGGTTGACTCGTTGAAAATTGCATTTTTTTTTTTTTTAGATTCCGTTTTTTAGATTTCATTTATGATATAATATAAATAAATTTGTTATTCATTGTCACAAAAATCAGAGTTATATTTTTTTCAGTTTCGTGTGAACAAAAACCGTTGATATTAAATGTATCGAAGGAAAAAATAAAGGAAATTGGCGAAGAGGTTGAATTCAACTGTACGGTGCAAAATACTCAAGATTATCCAGTATTATGGATCAAGTTCGATAAAGATCGACTTGACCGTGCTCCTCTCTCCAGCAATACTTTTATGATTGTAAGAGACAAAAGGATTTCTGTAAATTTTGATTCCACAACATCTACGTATTCTCTCAAGGTACACACACACACATATATATATATATACATTTGCATTAACTTGCTCTATTAATTAATAAACCATTAGTTTAAAAAAATGCCAACATTTTTATTTCATATTTATATAAGAAGTTGGACTAATATAATTAATAAATAGATAATTAATATAAATAATCAATAGCGATACAGAAATTGTATTTATGATTTTTTTATTAATTGAGTGTCCAAATTAATCGTTTAATATTAAATTTTTACTTCATTTCTAAATATGAAAATATGTTTAAATAAAATTTAAAAATTAAAAAAGCACTGTTTTTCATTTAATTTAACGTACTTGAAAACGTACTTTTTTATTTATCGCACTGGAGAAGGAAGAACATTTTTTTGATGATTCATATAAATGTTCATAATTCAGCTAGAATATTTGATTATTATATTGAAAATATAATATAGATTCTTATATTTTTGTTCCATAATCACATTTAAAATACAATAAATCACTATGAGTTTATAATGAAGACTTTTTTCGAAGATCAAAGATTTACAAGAAGCCGATACAGGGTTTTACCAATGTCAGATACTTATTACTGTAGCAGAGAAAGTATCGGCCGATGTAGAACTTCAAATACGTAGACCACCGATGATAAGTCACAACACAACGCGATTCATAAACGTTACTGAAGGAAAACAAATTGAGCTTCGATGTAACGCCGATGGATTTCCCGTACCTCGTATATCTTGGAAGAGAGAAAATGATATTCTTCTACCATCCGGTGGAGCCATTTATCGGTAAAAATATTTGGAATTGCGTGATTATTTCTTTTTCAAACTTTACTTTCAATGTTAATATATACAAAAGAATAAATAATGATATTAGTAGGCATCGTTGGAAAATTGAAAACATTCCTTTTATCGAATATCTCTTAACTTCAATACACACAAAAAATTAATAGAGTATACAATTTAAATTAAAAACATTTTTTCACGGTATTAAGAGTATTTTTTAAACAATATATTTTTTTTTTTAATTAATATATTGTTGAGTAATATTCAATTTGCTAGAAAACATTGTTTATATAATTGAATAAAATAAACATTAATTATGTCTTTCTATTTCAAAATAATATTAAAGTCTTTTAAATATTAATTCAACTTATTTATAATAATTTAAATTACTTTTCTTTTATTTTTAAGAGTATTTTAAATTAAATTTAAATAAAGTATTTTCATTTAAAATATTATATATATAAAGTACGTAAAATATATACATACATACATATATATATATACATATATATATATATATATATTGTTTTTCAAAAGTTTATAATTACATATTGATAACAACATAAATGATATAGTGGATGATACGTTTTATTAAAATATTATTGACTGTTAGACTACGCAACAATATACAATTACAAAACAATGTACATTATCTGAAGAATTTATCTTATCTGAAAAATATATATCTTCAAAAGGCTGAAAAATATTATGTTATAAATTATATTTATTGATAATTTAATATATATATTAATATATTGGAATCTTAGCTTGGATTGGAGCTTATTTCTTTTATTATTCGTTCGTTATTATTTATATGTGCAATGTTAAACTAAACAAATTGAAGTCTCAATAATAATAAATATTAGAGCTTTGAACTACAGAAATAATGTCTAAATTTAAGAAATAAAAGTTTGCTTGGTCACATTTTTATATTACATAAATTTTATATTTCGCATAATCTGCCGTTTAGTGCAATTCTTAAAGTGAATAACTTTCAAAGAAAACATAGTGTTTTCTGACCTTATCGTCACTCTTTATGATTCTTTCGATTCTTTCAGTAGGAATTATAAATGTAAATAATTATCCAATAATGCAATTGTCAAAGGACCCGTTGCGACCCACTAACAAACACCTCTTCCCATTAAAAACACCAGCAGTTAAAAAGAACTTTTTTATTTTTGTAAGTGGGAACGTGCTGATAATAGGGAACGCGCACAGAGACGATCGTGGCGTTTATCACTGTATTGCCGAGAACGGCGTAGGTGCCGAGGCTCGGGCTAATGCCACTGTGAACATAGACTTTGCCCCTGTAATTACAGCAATAAGACCGCGCGTGGGTCAAGCGCAAGGATATGACGTTGGCCTTGAATGCAAAGTCGAGGCCCATCCCCGACCGGTCATCACCTGGCTTAAAAATGGCCTTGAGCTTAAACGGGAGGAGTCAACGGCCTATACCGACGAGTTTATCGACACGTATCAACGATATTCCGTGGGCTCGTTCGATTACGGCGAATATGTGTGCAGAGCCCAGAACAAATATGGCGTCGCCGAAACCAAGGTCGAACTTTTCGGTAAATATTGAGCTTTTTATTTATTTATGCGCAGTTTATGCATTTCAATAACGCTACATTGGCGATTTCATAGATTCATACATGGAGCTTTACAATCGGCTTGAATTGACAAAAAGACTTTGAAGATAAAATCCGCTTTGAAAATTGAAACCTTTTACGTTTAAATGGGATTTATACATTTTGTAAAAAGTGTTAATACTTTCAAAAAATAATCTTTTGCGTTACGTATCATTTTTATGATGAAAATTTTATAAACGCTTTATAAAATATTAGATACTCTTTTCATTTTATATCATTTATAAATTAGAATATTTTCATCTACGTACTCCAATATTTTTGTCTTTATTAAATTCTAAAATTTTTTTCTGATTTCATGATTAATTATTATTGTGCATTAGTAATGTATTTAAAAAAATTAATTTTTTTAGTCTCTCTTATTTATAAACTTATTATATGATATTGTTATTAAAATACTCGGTTGAATTTAAATTAATTAATATTTAACAAATGAAATGAAAATTATCTTTAATTAATTAATCCCAGTTTCACATTATTGTAAAATGTTTTGTCTCTTTCAATTAGTAAACTACATTAGAATTTAAAACTATACAAAAGTGAAAGAATGCAAATAACAAATAATTATTCGTTATACTCCATTGTAATCACTATTTTTATTAATACATTATATTTCGATATTAATTTCAGACATTTTTATGTTTCATTGGTCACTTGCAATTTAGGCTCGTTTATACTTATAATATAATTATTTTATAATAATTATTATCAAATATAATCACTTTTCAAATAAAATATTTACTTTACTACAAAAATGATATTTAATAAAATAAAATTTTCTTTCTCTTTTTAGAAACCGCCATTCCAGTATGTGCGAGTTCCTGTGGTTAAAAAGAATATAATTTAAATGTAAATATTATAGCGATATTATACTAAATAATACATAAACATTATTTTATACTTTTTTACTTTTAATAAAATATGATTTTATTCTTTTAAAATTTAAAGTAATAGAGAATGAGCTATTACAAACATATGCAGTTGTTTTTGTATTAAATGGATATTTATAAAATATATAAATTAATTCCACTCTTAGTTTCCTTTACCGTTTTAATTTCAAATTATTTGATAGTACTTTATAGTATATATTATATATTATATCGTAAATTTTACTAACTTTTTTACTTCAATTGCTCAAAAGCATAAACTCAAAATATGCTTAATAAATTGAAATAATATTTTCTAAAATTATATCAGTCTAAATATTGATATTATTTTTGTTCAGCATATTTAGCATTCTTATATTTCATATTTTTATTTTTGATATTTAATTTATTACAATTCATTATATCCTTAATAATAAGATCCTAATAAATTTAACAAATTTTATTCTTCTTATATAGCTTTGTATTTCAGATTTAGCATTAATACATAACCCATGCATAACGTTATTCCTCTATTTTTTGCCTCTATGGTTCATACATTCAAAAGTTTTTAAAATTAATTTAATAAGTTTTAATAATTTAATGTACATAAAGTAAAATAAAATTCATATCATCAAAATTGTAAATGATTTTTATGACATTTTCATAACGGTTTTTTGCTTCTATTTTGATGCATACATATATCAGATAGTTTACATATGCCTGGATGTGTGTGTATTATTGGATTAGAGAATGGTTAGTGAGGTTATATGCATGCATATATAACTAATGCAACAATTCAGTATTAAGTGATAAGAATTGGTCAAACGCTCCCAAGTATTTTTCATCTCTTTCAATATATATTATAAAAGAATCTAGTATAAAGTTACGACTTATATTACACATATAAAAAACTGAAATATTTCTAAATTATATAAAAACATTATCTGGTGTGAATACTATTATCTTTATTCAAAGCAAATGCGCGAATATTTCGCTTAATTGAATCAACAGTAATAACATAAAATCAACAGCTTGAAACTATTTAACCTAATATAAACGAGATCAGTAACTACGTAAATGGTCCACAATGCTAAATTTAATGTAATCAATAAAATACATTCAAATATATAAGTCATTAAATAGGAATAATTAAATTTAAACTAATACATAGATCAAACTATGTAAAATATTAAAATAAAAAAAAAAATCAAATCCTATATACAATGTGTATAAAAATATTTCGCAATAGAATTTATTTATAAATGAATGCATATTTTATATGATTTTAATTTTATTTTTCACGTTTATATTCCTATTCGAGTTGATTTATTTATACCTTACTAATTATACAATATTTATATTTATTACTATTTATACAATATTTAAGTAAAATTATTATTTAATTTTTATAGAAAATCTAATTCAAACACTCAAATTATAAGTGTATTTTTCTTTTACTTTTATAGTTATGCATTACAATAATGAACAATAATATAAAATTTGTATTAAAAAATCTGAAAAGTTATAAGAAAATTACATAAAAATATTAATTTTTATATAAATTGAATCATATCAAAGACAAAAAATTTTAATATTAATTTATGTAATTTTTATATAATTTTATATAATAAATCTAACTTATAAATTAAAAAAATTACGAATATATATTTTTTTACAAAGAACAATGCTCAATTCCATAATTATTTCAAACTCAGTAAAAACACTTAAAAGTTTACAATATTACCAATAGGTTATTTTATAGTTATGTGTCGCAACTAATACTTGAATTGTTAAATTAATAATTAATTCTTTTCTTAAATAATAATACAATAATCTAAATAAATATCGAATAAAAATATTGAATTTATCTATTTAATTAATAGCTGTTACGTAATAATTATAATAAATAAGTATAAATAATAAATTAAAAAATATAAAAAAAAAAAATTATAATCTAAGCATAAAACTTATAAATTATTTTTATTTAAACTCATTTTTTATAATCTTTATAAGCTAAATACATTAAAAAAATATATTTTTCTAATATTACTTAAAATTAAAATAATTCGTGCATATTCAATATATTTATTACTTTTCAGTTAAAACATTACATCAGAACATGAACTCTTAAAGTTTTTTCCATTAATATGGTGTATAAGTATAATACTTATAAAAAATATATATTTATTATTTACTCATTTAGTTTGACAAATTTGTAGAGAATTACATTAATTTACTTTTAGTATTAAAAATTTAATACTATATAATCCATTAGCTACTTAAACATTTAGATAAATAATAACGATGAAAAATCTTTAAATATTTATTATCAACTACAAAATGAGTACATTTAGTTCAACACTAAAATTGTTCAAATAAATAAATTGAAAAATATAAATAATTTTAAAATATTTATTCTTTGTTCTTATTAAATTTTATATTTATCTTAATATTTAACATATATTTTCTGTTATTATTATATTATAGTTTTTTTATTATTTATTTCCTTATTATTATTATCATTGTCGTCGTCATCATCATCATCGTCGTCATCGTCGTCGTCATCATCGTCATCGTCATCGTCATCGTCATAATAATAATAATAATAATAATTATTATTATTATTATTATTATTATTATTATTATTACTATTATTATTATTATTATTATGGTTATTATTATTGTTTTTATTATTATTATTATTATTATTATATTAAATTATTTAACTTGTTTATAAAGTATAGAATATGTATTTATTTAGATGTTAGACATGTGAACTTTCCAAATTAAAATACAAAAACTTAAAATAAAGATAGAACTATTACATATTAAATTATTTACACAAATAAAGATAAATTAAAAATATTTAATTTCAATTCATAATGAATATGTTTATTTTTAATCAATCCTATTTTATAGTTTCAGTGAAGTTTTTGCCATTGATATAATTCAACTAAAAGTAGTTTACGTAAAGTACGATATTATTCATTACAAAACAGAATTTGGACTATAATTACTTTATAATGCTTATCATAGATACAATCAAAATCTTACGTATTATTGCACAACGTTTTTGCTTATATACTAAACAATGTAAATAATAAATTGAAAGTAAAAGAACAATATTTATAAAAAATTTTCTATAATCGAATATTTTAATTAAAAAATGATTTTACAAAATCATTAATTAATAATTAGTTTTTTTAAATATACTTATTTATATCTTAAAACCGATATACTATTATAATTATACTTATGTATGTACGAATCTAACATAAATTATTTATTGTGTTTTATTTAAAATATTTGGTTATGAATACAAAATTCTATCTAAATTTGGTATTTGAGTACTTTATTTAAATGATATAAAAATATTTTAATTATTTGATTGTAAAATCAAATTCAATCATTTTCATGATATATTAATGTAAATAATAAAAAATATAGTAAAATTTAATCAACGTTAAACAATTTTAATCGAAATCTAATTTTAATAAAAATTAAGTGAATGATACTTTATGTCATGATTATCGTCTATTGTCAATTCATCTAATAATATACTTTAAATTTTTCTAATATCTTTTAGAAAATGTATTTTAAAAAAATTAAGTATTACATATATCGACTTACTATTGTAATTTCAAATTCGTTCTCTCAATAACTTAAAATTAGTTATCTTATATTCTTCACTAAAATTTATTATATTAAACCTAATTTAATAATTACAATTATTTTACCATTCATTTTCTTCTGCTTATAATATAGATATAACATTTTAAAACATAAATGTATAGTTCATATATTAAAGAGATTAAATGGTTTTACATAAAGCAAACAAAAAATAGTAACAAAATAATAAAACAATCCATGGTAGGCTCATATCGATTGTTACAATTCTGTATTTAAGATAATTTGATAATATAAAGTACATTTTGTTACATAATGTAATTCATTAAAACAACCTTTTTTCTAGTAAATTATTAATGCTACTTTAGGTTAAAAAAAAGACATAAAATAATCAAATAAAATGAATAGGATATAAGTAGTTCGAAACAGTGAAATATTATGAGGTAAACATAAAAACAAAACAGGCTAATATAAGATAAAATGTATGAGACGATAATAATATATATATATATATATAAAGATAACCGAGATAGAAATATGATATATTAAAAAATAGTATAATACAGAATGCTTTTAAATTTTAATTACTTCTAATGTAAAAATAAATGTTTTAAAAAAATTGTTTATAATATTTTTATTTGATTTTATCAGTATATATATATATATATATACTTATTTTATTAAAATTTGTATAATAATAAATGTATTAAACATTTTAAAAAATATGTAAAAGTTATTTTTTCTCAATAAAAGTAAAAATGAAAACAGTAGATTAGTTAAAATTAGATAAAAATGTATTACATTACTATGAATAAGACAAGTATAAGAAAATCTTCAGTAATCGTTTAGAATAATATATTTAAAAAGCTAGCGTCGATTACGCTTCTCGTACCAGTTGATTATTTTGTTCCAGTCTCAACTTCAGAATTTCAAAATCTTTATCTCACAAATATGTAAATTTCAAATTTGCGTTTAAAAACATGCACTAAATATGTAAATTGAAAAAATTATATACAATATTAATCCAATCACGAAACCTTATTTGCATTAACTTCTAAAATTTGTGAATTAATATGGTTTTTAATAGAACCTAAAAATATCCATTAATTAAGCACATAACATGTAATACACAGTATTGATTATTTTTAAAAATTAAAAAAATATATATTGTCAAAAAATTTAAAGATATTAAAAAGAATAAAATCTATGGTTTACTTCGTTTAATGTTTTATAAACCTATTAGTATTTATTTATTAATAGTATTTATAAAGTTAAATAGATTTTATGATATTTTAACATATAATTTCAAAATTAATAGATACGATTATTAACTAACTTTTAAATACAAAAAAATATATTAGTTGAATATTTTTCTGTTTTAATATATTAATATTCCATTAAAAATATTATATTATAACAATGCACATGTATTAAAAATACTTAGTATTTCATATATATTAGATTTGATTAAACTCTATCAAAATTTATAAAATTATTATCAGATTTATAAAATCAGAATATATATATATATACATTTAATAAATATAAACATTGAATAATTAAAATGATTGATATTCTTTCAAAAGTTAATTTATATACAATATTTTACAATTTTTATACAACATTTTGCATATTCTTATTATGTACATCATAGTAGAATCAGTATTACCTAAACGGATTCTCAAATTTAAAAAAAGAAAACCTGAAAAAAATTTTACATTAATATATTTATTTTATATCAATGAAATATAAATTGTAATATTGACAATTAATCATTTACAAAAATTGTAGTAATGTAACAATTAAAACAAATTTACTTAAATTATTTCTAATTTAATGAATTTATAAAACAAAAAAGAAAAATATTTTTTACTTACCTCGGGATCTGTCTCATAAAAACATTTTATAAATATATAGACTTTTTCGCAAGTTTCTTCACTTTGAGATGCTTTAAATCATAATTAATGTGAAATTAAAATTTGTTCATATAATTAATTATATATGTAATAATAATTTTATTATAATTACTTAAGGCTTGGCATTTAAATGTGATATTTTTAAATCTTTCGATATATTCTTCGAGTACTAATATTTCAATTTGCTGAATAAGTAAAGCACTATTAATTTCACCGTTTTTAACCTAAAATATATATAAAGATGTGTATGTATAATTTATAATAAAAAGAAAGAAAAAGGTTATATAACACATTTTTATTTAATATTTACAATTTTTAACATTTGAAGTATACATTTAGTAAAGCACATAAATGATTGATCTGGGGTTGATGTGTTTTTATCTAAGTATTGTACTATATCTGCCATTGTTTCTATAACATAATTGTTTATGTTATATATTATAATAAATATTATGTATTTTACATTATATATGTATAAAGTAATAGAATGATTTAAATTTTATATTTGTAGTATTATATTTGTATCAAAATAAAAATGATGCATACAATTTCAAGAGACTATAAGACTATTTCAAGAGAATATAATAAGTATATCTTAATATCTTAATTATATAACATATATTAAGACAAGTATGCCGAAATATTTGTTATTTTAATTTGTGTTAGAAATATAAAATCTTTGCCTGAAATGTCATTTTGTTTTTATGCTTATTTTTCATACATATTTAATATATTTTTAATTTTATTCTAGGTAATCAAATCTCAATTTTCACAATTTGTTAAAAGTATAAGAATAATTTTTGCATATGTGTATATACACACGAAAATACTTGTCAACGATAATAATATTTTTAATAAATGTTTTTAAATATATTATTTATAATATATATATATAAATCATAAAATTTGATTATTTATATTTAATTTTAAATATATGCTCGATATAATTGAAATTTTACTTACCAGAATCAATCGAAGTTTTTTTAATGCATGTGCTCTTAATTGGCTTTATCATACTTTTTAACTGATCTATATCCATTTTCTTGAAATAAACATAAAAATAACGATCACGTGTTATACTTACATGGGAATTTACTGATTATAATATACTCACAGATTCAACGACTTGAATAATAAAAACACTAGCTACTAGACAAAGAAGATCAAGTGATATTTTCATTTTAATTTCTTGAATTTGTTGGTGTTACAAAAACTGTATGGTTGCTCTTTTTATTATTAAAGAGATCGTTTATATAAGTTCAGACATTTATAGTAACAACCTATCATATTAATGTAATGCTCTCAAACATACGTAACTAATAATGTAATTAAGTACTTAATGACTTGTTATGCGCTTTAAAAATTAAAACATAGCTTTTGCATAATATCACTTCTAAGTAGTATTGTCTCGGCTCTTTGGAAAATCATTTTTACATAAAACAGCAAATTTAAAAGAAAATATTATAACTATGTTAAAAAATTGATTCATTTTACTATTAAATTAACGAGACAGACTGAACAGTACATAAGTTAATAATTAAAATACGAATGAAATGAAATAATTTAAATTAAAATCACATAATATTTGTAACGGAAGAAATACATTAATATAGTATATATAATAATAATTATAGATTTAAAATAAAACGTTAGAAGACACAAATAAAAAATACTGAAGAAATTTGTAACAAAGTAAAATAATTAACACATAGTGTTATAAACAATGTTATAAAAATGAATAAATATTGGTAATACTGTCATTCGAGATCTTAATCATCTGAAGGAAAAGATTAAAATAATGTAGAAATAATTAGAACCCAAAGTTTTGTTCAAATTAATTAAATTAATTATTTGAAAAAATATTTTTCAGTAATAAGACCAATAACATTCTAAATTTATTAATATCTTTAAAATATCAATTGAATTAAAAAACGAATTAAATAGTCATGATTAGTATATACTTAAGTGCTAAATTTAACGAAAAAAGATGAATCAAATCTCGACGTTATACTGAACAATAATAAATTATACAATAATGATGATGATAGAATATTATTTTATAAGAATTAATATTGAATACCAAAAAAGTTTTAATTTTTTTTAAACAATCACATGAATCTTAAAATAAATAATTAAACGTAACTTTATATAATTTAAATGTAAAAGCTTTCAGTACAAAAGCATATACGTAATACGAAACGATTGAAAATTATATCATTTTTACCATTATGAACATAAATATTGTACTTACAGCATGCAGTAATATAAGATATTATTTTAAATATTAATTGGATAGATGATGAAATTTATTTTAATGACAATATTTTGTTTAAAGAATAGAAAATCCTAATGTAATAGTCTGATTGATAGATAAATAAAACTTTTGGAAATCAAAGTAAATTATAATTCTTATAAACCTTCAAATATAAAAAAGATAATTAAGCACAGATAAAATTACCTTCTAGGTAATTGAAAAGTAGCTTAATAGATTTATTTATTATTACAAGGCCTAACATTATGCAGAATATATTATTTTTACCACTGTTCAAAGAATATTTTTGATTGTAACCGTAGAATTGAATATTTTCTTTTATTTTCTAAAAAAAGTTTATCAAAAATTAAATTAATTTGTGACTGCAGATTATAATTTTAATGTGTATAAATCATCTACTGGATATTTTTTAATATGTAACGATAATGCGATTTAATAAAGTAAAATATTATTTTTGTTTGATTACAATATGCAATTCCAATTCCAAAATTTCCAATAATCCAAGGTGCAAAAATCTAAAACAAAAGTTAAAAATACGCATTGAATATTAGATTTAGTAATGGATATAACTTTGTAATTTACTACGAAAACTCACATACTCGAGAATTATTCTAAACTGTACATTTTTCTTATTAAGCTTGAATGTATTAGATTCATACTTATATATGCTAAATAAAGTTTTATTTTATATACATAACTGCATTATTACTTGTTTACTCCCTCTAAAAAACTGCAAGTATTTTACATAAACAAAACAATTTTTATAAAAATAATGCAATTGTTACATTTAACTTTATTGGTGATAAATATAAAATTATAATAAGAAATAAGCATAGGTCGTAGTAGTTTGTATTTGTACATATATTATTGTTTACGAATGCATATAATTTTGTGAATACCTGTAATTTTGTTTACATGATTTATCAAAATGATGGTAGTCAGAAAATTTTTGCGTGAAAATTCATTCAATAAAATACATGTAAATTTAATACTGCTGTATATGGAATAGCTTCTGTTTAATTTGGAACTATTTAAGTTTATTTAAAATAAAAAGATAGACTTACTAGAAACAAAGAAAACAAGTTTTATATTATATTTGTCATTTTTAAATTAAAGTATAACTTACATGCTAATAAGCTCCTGAGTCATAATAATGTACTTGAAAATATATTGATATTTATGATAAAATCAACAGTTTATTAAATTTAAATAGATTTAATTAAACTTGTGACTTTATAATCAACTATATTTAATTAATTTTTTATTGTTTTATATTACAAGTGGAAAATTTGCATTTCAGTGCATTTCAATACTCTAATCATTGAGTTTATAATAAACATAAAATTAAATTTATTGTGTTTGATAAGTATTTTACTATATTTGCAATCTTTACATAGTTGAATCCCAAATCAAGTCATTGTATTTATTATTAAATTTTCTAAGACAATTGTATGTAATATGTATTATAAAAAGTAATATAAATTACTATATAATAAATATCATTCATATATAAAAAAAATTAATTATAACCGCTGTTACTTAAATATGAATACACAAAAGTATAATGAACTTAATTCTAAGTATTTTAATTATATTAGTTCTGAAAAAATATTTATATTATTAAAATAAAAATTTTACATAATAGACACAAACAAGCAACGAAGTATAAATGCTATAAAAGTATAAATTTACATATAAAATAAAGTATAAATTTCTAAATCTTATCGATGTAAAATAAAAGTATATGAATACAAAGTTTTGGCGACTGCTTGAAAGAGAATAAATGTTAATTAACCAATAAAATAATAGATTTTACTCACATTTATTATACTTGTTTCCAGATACTTTATTAAACTAATTATACAGCAAATAAAATGTAAAAACAAATATATACTATTTATTGCATATGCAAATACAATCAACATTTTGCATTGTATATTAAGCTTAAACCAACTTATTTGATTAGCATATTATTTTGTTAAGCATAAGAAAATCGTATATATCGTGCGATATTACAAAAATATCTAAAATGCAATGAATATCTTAATAACGAGAATGTCATGGAGTTTTAAAAAAGTTAAAAAAAAATTAACAAACATTTAGCGCGAGAATCGTGCACATAACTAAGTTTTAGTAAATTATATATCAAGATATTTGTCGTATATATACATATGCAGCCTGCGTAATTAACAACTGTTTATTAATACATACCAATCAAAATAATAGAATGTAAGATTAATATTATTAATAATAGAAGAGGATCTATTATTCATCACTACTATGAGAGAAAAAGATATACTACAATTATTTGTTATTATAATAAAAAAAAATACTCCTCACCCAACAGACCTTTCGAAAACATATAACACAGTTATTTTTTAACAATCTCGAAATTATTATTCTTTCGATTTATATAGAAATAATTGTAAAAAGATAAAAAAAAATACGATAGAGAGATATACAGGCACATTTTGAAAAACTTTTGGTCAAAAATTTCGATACTACTTTGATTGCAATTTCTTGAACTATCCGACATAGTATTTTTTAATTTTGCTAACTGAACTTTGAAAACATCATCCTATTATTTTACTATTTACTGACCAAAACGTCACTTAAATGCCTGTATTTATTCCATTTTCTCTTTACTATATAATCATCCTCTTCATCTCCCCCTTTTAACACTTCAGTCTTATACAAGATAAATTAATTTCAAATAATTATTAAACATTTTATTAATAATAATTATCAATAAAAAATTAAATGATAAAAGCTAAATTCACCTTTTTTCCGGACGATATATGTAGGCCAGACAATACACGAGTAGCCATTTATTTGAAAATGACACTAATTCTTTAGCTTTGGTCAACTCAGTAAAAAACAAATACAAAATACACATTTGACATTTTACTTTTTTAATTTGTTCAGTTTGTTCATCCTATTTCTATAGACATCAAATAATTCCATAGATATAAAATAATTCTAAAGACATAAAATACTTCTATACATATAAAATGATTCTATATATATGAAGTAACACTTTATTGAATATTTTTCAAATATTCAAATATCTCATTCAATTTAAATTAAAGATTATATATTTATCATAAAGTTTAATGATCTTATATAATATTATAAACTTATTATTTGGTTTATATATTATTGGAATTTAATTGCTTTATAGTAATATACGGTTTTTAATTTATTAATATTTATATTTTTCATCTTTAACGATAAATCGTGTATTAAACTAATTCTTATATTTTTAGATTCTATACAACACAATAATTAGTGTTATAATTATATTACTATATTTTTATAATACATATTATATATTGTATTATAATTATATTATTTTATATGCATTATATATTATATTATTTTATTATATTATTATTATATTATAATTATATATACATTAATATGACAAATGAGATGAAATAAAAGTAAAATAGCAATAATTGTAGAATATAATATAAATATAAATAGGTAATATAAATAGGTCATTAAAGGATAAATTATTACATTAGCAATTATACAAATAGAAAATCATTAATACTTAGTTTATTTAAATAAAAATAACCTATTGATAGTATAATATAATTTAAACGTTTGAGTTTACTTATTCTTTATTTTAAAAAAATTTAATTCTTTGACAACATTTTTTAAGACTTTTAAAGTCCAAATTCTCGTGTAGTATGTTATAATGATATAGGAGAAGAGCCTGTTTTTACAATCGTAAATATCTACTTCTAAAACACACATTATATATTACGTGTATTATTTAGTAATTTCAACGTTCTAACTTTTGCTGATTCACAGAAATTTTGATTTTCTTCTGGTATAAAGCCATTATTCGAATTTAAAACTATCAATTGCTATGTTCATATTTAATGAAATAGAATTATAAATTTTTTGTTCTCATAAAGCAAACAAAATATAAAGATCCAATAATGAAAACAATTGTTACAGTAGTGTTACTTATAATTGTACTTATAATGCAATATAAATCAGTTAATTGTGGTGTAAGTGTTGATTATTAACTATTATTTAACAAAATATGCTCATATTTTATTAATCGATAATTTGTAAATTTATAGAAGAAACTGGATATTGATGGGCTCAAAGATATGACAAGACCTATAAGTAAATCTTGTAAAAGTAAAACTGGAACTACAGATGGTAAATAGATACAAATAAATATAAATAAATACTATACAAAAATTAAAATTAAAAAAGTTCTTATGGATCTAAAATAAACTAAAGTAAAAAATAATTTTGTTGTAAAATACTGCTTTATATTAAATGTATTTAACTATACAAGTTTAAATCGAAACTTTTACTTTGATAAAAAGTTAAAGTTTAAAATATAAATATTTAGAGATGAACGATCGATTACATGTCAAATATGTGAATATAAAACCGTCACATTTTTAATTGAATATATTTTCAATTTAGCTACATTATATTATTTACATAAATTTTAACTTTAAATGTCGCTATAAATATCTCACCACTAAAAATTACACTATAAAAAGATAAATTAAATAGTTACTTTTAGATTGTTTATTAATTTATTAATCTATTAAAATCTATTATTATAAATTATCTTAGTCTAATAATAAAATATTTTTTGTTTTCTTTCTATAAATAATTTATTAACCTGATTTTTTACTATTTTTAATATATGTTTGATATACTTTTAAAAAATATATTAAGTAAATATACATAATCTATTGGTAATCTATAACAATTTAAAAACGTCATTAGTTTCTTTTATACATTTATCAGTTCGTTCATTTACAAATTGTTTTATAAATTAATCATTTTATAAATCATCTATTTGGTCGTCATATTTATTATTATTATTGTTATTGTTATTATTGTTGTTAATATTATTATTATTATTATTATTATTATTAATTTCTTTATTTTAAGGATAACCAGTATTGATTAAAAAATATTAAATTAAAGATATGTATTATAAACTATGCAGTGTAAATCAAACAAATAGAAAGTGCAAACTTATGTTTTATTTAAAAATATTTAAAATTTATAATATATAAAATTACATCTGTGGAGTTATTTAAATTATGAAAAATTTTTACATATTTTGTATATCATTTTTTAATGATTTAAATGATATATTTATTAAAATGATATAATTATTATATAAATCGTTCAATATTTAATAGGAATCTTTATAATTAAATTATTATTATAATTAGCGATTCAATAAATTATATTTGTATTAATTATATATTATAGAACTTATTGCGGGTACACACAATGGACAATTTCCGCGAGATCGATCACTTATGTGTTACTTCAAGTGTCTTTCAGTGATATTAAAAATTGTAAGTGAATCAAATGCTTATTGTATTATAATTATGAATGTTTAGAGAAAATCTATTCATTTTGTATCATAAAATATTTATTACCTTAAAATTTAAACTCTGAAAAGTAGACTTCACACTATGTCAATAATATTTATTAGAATAAAAATATACAAATTATTTTGAACAATTTAGTTACTAAAATATTGAAATATTTAAAATACTTAATATGTAATGGAATTTTTATTAATGTCTTATTTTATTAATTTTACAAAAAGTAAAAGTAACAATATAATACCTAAGACAAAATAGTCTTATGTATAAGAATTTTTTTAAAGTAATACACCCAAAAATGAGCACAAATTAATTTAATTAAAAATCAAATTCAAAACCATTTTCACAGTAGATATTCTTTAAACTCAACTACAAATACTTACGTTGGTTGCCTTCACCAATTAGTCCTTATATAATAACCATAGTTCTAAATTAAAATTAAATTAATATGTATTAAAATCTAATATAACATTTAGTCTAATAATTTATATTCTTTATTTCTTGGTTTTGTGTAATTTTAGAATCAAAACTCTTAATGATCTCAAACTTTTAAATGAAATAACTGTATAGCTTAATTAAATACATTTAATGTATTATTTGATTTTAACCACTTAAATAATTAAACTGAATTAATTATTTCAGATGAATAAACAAGGTGAAGTTAATACTAAAACTGTTGAGAGTCAAATTAATTTGTTAGCGAATGAAGACTTAGCACCTCGATTAAAGGAAGTTGCAAAATTTTGTTATGATGCAGGTTAATAATACATGTTTTTTGTTTTAAATAATTCGTCTACAATGTTTTTTTTTTTTTTAATAATCATGAATAATGAATAACCATTCAAATCTAATTATCATAATATTGATCTTTTAGTGGAACGTAAAGAAGATGCATGTGAATATGCATTTGACTTGGCCATTTGTACTTTTACAAAAGATAGTTCGGTAATTAAAATGATTTTGTTAAACTTAATATTTTTTTAATGTTTAATTATAACTTATAATTATATTTTTCAGGTGTACTTTTTACCATGATCTTATTCACGAATAAAAAAATTTAACGTTAAATTCCTATTTTAAAAAATAGAGGATAATTATTACAAACCAATTTATTTATAACATATTATAGTTTGATACAATGTATAACATTTTATAACTTACATGTTTAGCTTTATCCCATAAAATAATGTTATAAAAGTTATATAAAATTTAAATTTAAAATAGACTAAAATTTAAAATGAATTGTATGAAATTGAATAAATTTGTATAAATTATTTCCAGAAGTACGTATTTAAAATGTTCTGCATTATCTATTTATATTCAGTTTATGAATAAACATTTATCATAGGTCATAAAATCCCCTTCCTTTTTCTACTTATGTATACTTTCTTCTTGAATAATCGACATAAGCAATTTTCTTTAACAGCACGTTAAACAGAAATTGTTTTACTAATCATTAATTATTAAAAATAATTAAATGATTTTTATAATAAGTAAGTACTTATTAATATAAAATATATTATTTGTTAAAATATCGAAACTATTACCAATCAGGGAATGTTTCAGTACATCATAATTTCATTAAGAACTAATTTTTATTTCGTATGTAACATCCTAAATAGTATTTAAATAATATGTTACACATTTATTTCTTATTAAATAATTTAATTATTTATTTATTTATTTAGTTAAAAATCTAGTTTATATTTCTAAAAAAACAAAATATGAATTTCATTGTTATATGACTTTTATTTATTGAAATATAAGGAAAGTTATCTAAATAATATTTTTCATATTTCAGATTTTGAAAACATCCTATTTTCAAAAAAAAAAAATAAAAATTGAAAAACTCATAAGATTACTTTTACTTTATATACAAATATCGAAGTTATATTCTAGATCGAATAAATTATTTTCTTCTCTGAGATTAGTTTGTTTAAAACTTTATATTTAAGAATTCTAAGATTAAAAATCAAAAACCTTTATGTAATTAAAATAAACATTTTAAACATGAAAGATTGAAGTGAGTTCATCAAATACATTTATATATTTATATGAATGTACCATTTCATTACTTATAAACATGTAAGTTAACACAAATTAATCACTGAAGTAATTATAAAAGTTAATTGCTGAGTTTCCTTTGATACCCACCCACAAACAAACAAAGACACACACACGCACACGCACGCACGCACACATTTAATGCTGCATAAATAAATAGCTAACACAAAATTAAATAGTTAATATAATATAATCATAATTTTATAAAATTCGAATAAAAGGAATATTTAAAATAAAATTAAAGTACATAAATGTCAGTCGTAATAATTGTTTATTATAAATAACTATTAACGTGTTTTTTGTTTCATACATCATTTTACAATTATCATATTAGTAAATATGCGACTTGCATACCATTTGTCGCATTTAGGTTGGGATTTTATGCATAAATTTCTTTCCTTTCTTTCTTTGTAGATATTGTTTGTTAATCACGAAGACATACATTTGACCCTGCATTTTTCGCATCCCTTTTTTAGAATTACAAACATGTATAAGTGTGTGCAAGACTATTTATTGAAGATTATTTACATCGAGCAATTTACCATTAAGGTTTTCCATAGCGATCATTCCTGATCACATTATCATTTCTTATATAAACATAACGCTATCTACATCAAACACTCTCCTTTTCAATTTTATTTTAAGTATCAAAGTCAACATTTTGTAATGAGAAGAAAAATATAAATAACAAAGTAAATAATTTACGCATGTAAATAGAAAAAAAAAAAGAAAAATTTGCGTAATGGATTCCTCGAATTACTGAACTTTTTCAAGGCTCTAGAAGTAAACCTACAGTTCTAATAAAATCTATCCATTTTTTTCTTCATCCCTAATAATGCCGACTTAAAATATTATCGAGTTTTTATTCACTCACGTCTATACTTGGGATGATAAAAATCGTTTGTGGACATTCTGTTTTAAAAATGTTCCATTTGGATATTTTCAACAAAGAAATTGAGTAATACAAAAATTAAACTCAAAAAGCAGCACGACCAATTTGGATCTTTGCAGTTTTACTGTACAATAATCGACTAAATGAAGATCAGTCGAATACATTACAAAGACACCTATATAATTAGTTAAGAAAGTAATCATTCACTTGAAATGCTGTATTCGTATCGCATGCCGAAATCATTTTTGTCCGCTTTACAAATGAGGTACATCTGTAATAGATAGCAATAAGATTACGTCATTATTTCTATTTCATTACACATAATTGTATAACGAACGAACGTAGTGCACATATATTATAGCAGCCTCATTATGCGCGCACTATAGACGAATTTTGTTAACATTTTTTAAAAATTAATTAGTTATCTCTCTTTTATTTTTCGTAATGCGTATCTCTACACTATACACATCACTAAATTTGAATGTAAGTTTGTTGAAAATATTCCCTTTTCCCATAATAATTGCTGTTCACAATAAAGAAAATTCCTTAGAAATACTGCATTCAAAGATACATATCTGTCTCACTATTATCCACTTGCATGTAATTAAAGGATGGTTATGCTTCTCTAATTTGATATAAGTCAGTTTCTTATTTTCTTTTAATGTACTTCTTATTCACATCAATATCAACACCGTTTTATTCACAATAACACTAACAATAAACTTTCAAAAATGTCCAACAATTTGTTTGAAATTAACCCTCCTCATTCGCATACTTTCGAGACCATTTTCTCCATTTCAACATCTGTATCGATGTCATGATGAACGTGATTACTCGTTTCCACGGCGTTATTGCTTGCCAAAGTAGGACTTGTATAAGCAGTCGTAAGCGTTGATGTTTGCGATGTATTTGGAGTTCCGAGGGTACATATTTCCAAAGATGAACTTGGTGAACGCAATGGCTCGGTAAAATCCTCTAGGCCCTCAGGCGTTGGTAATTTATTCAACTCTTCTCTTAATAGCTTATAGTGCCTCTAAAATAAGAAAACATTTATGTTGATTTAGTAAAATGTAGTTTTTTATTTAAATATTTTATTTTTTTAATACCATAAATCTTCGAGATGTTCAATGCATTTATAGAATTATATTCACTTTGAAAAATGATCATAAATTTCGGTAGAATATAAATTTTTAATAATATATTTGATTGAAATATGTAAGACGTATATTTATTGCTTTAAAATTTTCAATTTTTGTGTAAAGAAATAACAAATACATGATTTTAATACTTGAATTTTTTTATTATATTTATAATTTCATTCATGATGAACATTGTATTTCATTTAAATAATTTCAAATAATAATGGATTTATGAAAGTACTAATGTAAACATAGCATTGATACTAAAAAGTGCCTCCATATATATATATATGTATATATATAAATTGATAAAATATCGTTAAGTTTTTATAATGGAAGATAAAGTAATTTTGCTAAATAAATAAAATCAATAAATGTGAGAAATTTCGATTTTCGTATTTTAAGCTTAATATGTCTATGATTTTTAATATTGTTGGTTTACTTTTAAGATTGTATTAGTTTAATTATTATTGAAGTTTCCATTTAATAAACGAGTAAATCTTACCCTTAAAGCTAAAGCGCTCAATGATATAGTTCTGGCGGATCGTCGATCTGCCGCATGCATTTCCATGTCTCTAATCCACCCTTCTACTTGAGTCACTATTTCGTGCCTTTTAAGCCAAAAATGAGTATGTATTACCTAAAAAATTAATAAATAACACATAACAATCATGGTTGAAAATATCATTTAGTTTAAAAAAATTATCATTGCCTATAATTATTATAATGTTATAAATGTTGCATTTAATAAAGTCCTTAATTGAATATTTTGTAAAGCACTACAACATTCGCTGTTATTGATATAAATAAAATTTAGCATCAGAATAAATGAGTATTAAAGTAATAATGATATATTTACCTCTTTGAAACACGGACATGGATTTCGAATCTGATCAAGTATAGCCCATTTTGCCGTAGCTTGGCATACATTAGCGTTGTATTCTTGACTAGACTGAGCTCCACTAGACGTTCCACGTGAACGTTCGTAACCTGGTTCGTTAAAATATGGTTCTGACACCAAAATTAACGATTGAATAGACACTAAAACCTAATTAAATCAATTAAATTAATTTAAAAAAAAATTCTATATTACGTGCAAATAATTAAAAAAGAAATTATTCATTTGAATCTATGCATTGAAAATTTATAAAACAAAATAAATTATTTAATTTTCCACGTATAAATAATCCTTACATACGTATCTTAGAATAATAATTTTTGAATAACACGTGCATATAGTAAGAAAAACATTCGAATTTTTTTATTTCTGAAATATAGGAAAATTTCTTACATAACTATCCACAAAATTTGAGTAAAATTTTAGTTAAAATTCGTATTCAATGTAGTATTATCGAAATCATAGAGGAAGACTGTTCTTAAGATCGTGTGAAACAAAAATTTTGTAATCAAATTTAATTAAAATAATTGTTCTAAATAAACGGTATTTTATCTCTCACATTGTTAAGTATCAAAAATAAATACCTGAAGAAAGCTACTAGTATGAGCATTCCATTTTTCCTCGGGTCTTCCATGCCACGTATTGAGAACACTGAGACATACTTTACCATCGTTATACAGATTCGGGTTGAAGCGCACCGAGCGCCTACCTGTAGTCTCTAAATTGATCATCATTGGACTATTAGGATAATCCAGAGGAAAATAAACGTCGAATTCGAAGCATCCATTTGCATATGGAGTCTCTGCCGGACCAGTTATAAGAACTTTCATCACGTCCAGACGATCCGTATCACATCGTACAAAAACACTACTGCTATAAGAGAGAGGTAATGCTGTAGATAAAGTAACAGCCTCCTGGGCGAGCCTCTTGACGCGAGTTGGGTGATTTCGTTCACCGGCCGCTCGCATATTCGATTCAAAGTGATACGAAACAGCGAATTTGAAGCCTCCTTCTGGATTTTCGACTATCATCTCATATGTATCTACAAATTGAATAATATATATATATATTTTAATTTATAACATAATTATATTTATTTTATTTAATATTTCATTTAATATTCCTTTTGTGTCCTAGATCTTTAGGGGTTTGGGGAGAATTTAGGCGCTTAGAAGGTGCTTGCAGCCTCTTACAGATCTTAACAGAAACTTACCAAACTGAAGATTCTTCATAACCTCCAAATATCGTTGTTCTATGGAGCGCAACGGTATTTCGGGTCCCGAGGGACTAGGTCCTGCTATTTCTTCGCTTGTCTCAATTAATCTCGCTGTTGCATTTTGTACGATCGATGCACTTTCTTGAATATCCGGGATAAGTGTTGCTAGTCCTTCATCCTGCTCACTCTCTTCCGGATATTTTGAGGACGATTTGGACTTGCTGTTCTTGGTTCGATTAATTTTATGTACGTATGTATCGACGCATACCCTCATACTTGAAAGTAATGCAACAATAGAGGGATCTCCTGATTTATCGCTTCTTGGTAATAACAATGGCGCCAACTGATTGGAATTTGCCATAGCACGAAGCAGCTGCAGGACCGCCCGGTATAATGGTATGTGCCGGGCCATATCCAAAACAGAATCATTACGTAAATAAGAAGAGAGCGCAGGCAGCAAACACGAACGAGAGAGCAACTCGGTAAAAACTGATGGCAGTTCCTTTTGAGGTTGATTACCCGTGCCGATATAGCTTGCAAGAACCCGAATGAGAACAGTCACGTGTTCTTCTTCTGATCGTTGCCTCATCAATGCCTGCTCGACATTCCAGGATTGTTGAGTGGAGCCAGTGCCAAAGCCTGTTCCTTTTGCCCAATAAAGGTGCGACTTATCGTCACTTCGACCACCTGATTGACGTTGCTCAATGCCTGCATGGAAATAATTTTTCAATATGAACCAATAAAAATATACTACTCTTTGGTGGGTAAAATATTTAAATCTAAAGACTAAAATGGCAAAACAAACTGAAAAGCTATTTAAAAGGTCTTGCAATATCACAATTTTTGCTTATAATATTTCGATATTTATAATTTAATAAGAAAAATTGTAAATCCCTTGATATTGTTATGATGCAACAAAAACAATCTACCTTCGTTATGTCCAGTTTGATGCGTGAATATAGCGAGGCAATTGAGAAGCAGCAAAACGGCACCGACTTCGATTGAAGTACGACGCAGTAAGAGGCCGTCATCCGTCGTAGGCGGTGTATCATCTAAAAGTAGCTTTAGGACTTCGAACGGCAATGTTGGTAGGGAAGCTGATAAAGGAGAACTAAGAACGTCGCCACCCTCGCCATCATCAGTGACACCAAGCGCTAGTCTTAATAAGCACTGGGCTCGCTTATGATCTTTAAGCAAGACCTCCGAATAGCCAGGAAGTCGAAGGAATAGACCAAAAGCAGCCAAAGAATGCAGAGGTATCTGTCAATATTTTGTTTTTCATTAGTTTCATCGATTGTCGATATTAAAGAAGTAACAAACAGTATTGCAATAGTATATTATGAAGTGACGACAACAAAACAAAAAATTTATCTAAAAGATATTTTCATTTAAACTTAATATACCTGCGGCGTTGGTGGAATGGTTCTTGATGGTCCATTATTTGATCCTTCGTCGAGGTCTTCATTAACATTGTCATTATGCTCAACTTTCACCCAGTCAGTATCGGATTGGTCTTGCGTTGGAGATTTCTCAAATAGTGGTGCTGGTCTACTAGAATCAGGATATATTAAAGGCAAGTGCTTTGCAAGAACAGCTAGTCCTCCTTTTGAACTGAAAACTTCTAAAGTACTATCTATATTGGTCCAATAAGTTAATAGATCGGAATCATTTGAGATGGATAGATCTTCTGAAACAAAGAAGCTCACATTACTACATGCAAATTAAATCTTATTATTTAATATTTATATTATAAAATATTTTGTGCATATTTTTAAATAATAATTATTCATATAAAATGCGAAAATGAATGAAAAAGCAAAAATTATGTGCGTGCATCAACCAAAAGAACATAAAAATGACTGAGAAAATTTTCTATTCAAAATTAGAATAAAATTGTATATGTTTAATTATTTTGAGTAATAATATTAAAACTTTACAATTCATAAACAATGGGTTTGAAATATAATAAATATACATATAATACAATTAATGAATAAAATAAATATTGTAAAACAATTTTTTTAATCGTCCAAAAAATTAAGTTTATGATATTAGGTATTTTAAAGATATATCATAACAATTTTTAATCATTTATTTTTAAAATTCTTATTTTTTCAATGTAGTTTTTCAATACAATTGATTATTGATGAGAAATTTGTATATTAAAGTAAACGATATAAAACCATTAAACGCATTTTTCAACGGAATCGTTTTAAAAAAATTTTTCATTTAAATATTACTGAAAATTGTTAATAGTTAATTTATATATAATTATCTATTGCAAGAATTACAATCAAGTGTCTAAATTATATTATTTCCATCCTTATAATACAAAAAAAAAAAAAAATTAAATTATTAGTAGTTTCTTTGTTATGTACTCGACTTTTTATATATTATATTATAAATGGAATTTTAATATTACTCGTACCTTTAGAATCTTTATTTCGTTGGCGCAAAGTCAAATACAAACAGGGTTCTGATAACGAAGTTCCACTATCTTCGACGAAGGACAGAAGCTGGGCTATGGTTACGTCTGGTGGTAAGGGAGTATTAGGCCGTGAAGAGAGAATTAAATAATTTTGGCTAGCTGTACTATTTGCATTTCCTTGAGAATTGCTAGAATTCTTAGTTGACAATACTGATCCATCTTTAAGAAAAATGTAAAAATCCTTCCTTTAAAAATTATTCTTTTAACAAATTTTTAAAGATTAATTATAAAAATCGATAATTATTTATTATTAGAAATAACGCTTTCAACGGTGTATTTATTAATTTTTAAATTTCAATTACTGATACTTTATTAACCATAAGAATATTGCTTAATTATTTACACTGTTATTTACACGAATATTATCGAATATTTCAATGTTTTCTTGTTCCCAATGAAATCCATTTAATACAAATTTCATATAATACATGAATTTTCATTTAAATTAGTTACTTTAAAATCTAAATAAAAAAGTGTTTTATTTTATTTTTAAAATCAGTTCGATCATTCTACACATTAATAAGGAAAATGTTAGATCAGTTATACAAATAGTTTGTAGGTTAATTGTATATTCATACCTGCACTGAGGCGGATTTTTCGTATAATAGGGCCTCTCGCTTGTGACCTATTAGAAGCTTCCTTAGCTCGCTTATCCTTGGCAGTATTGCCTGCAGCCACACTAAGGGTATCCATAACAATATTCATACCAGACTCCCAAAGTTCACGGTTACGCACACTGCTTGTACCTATTTCGTTTCCTTTATAATTATTGGCAAGCAGCAAATTCAACCATGGACCTACATTTTTTGACAAAGATTGGTAAATTAATTTTTAGGATTCAATGCTCGATTACTCATTTCCTTACATTTTTTCATTAAAAATTTTTCATTTAATTACTTTGATTGAATTTTTTTTATTCTTTTATTTTTTTAATATTTACAGTGTCTGAAATCTTTACAAAGTAAAATTTATATCGAAGCTAATAGAAAAGCATTAAATTTTAAATTATTAATGAAAGATATAATTTTATTATTTATTATTATTATTTATATTAATAGTTATAATGAAAATGATTTTTTTTACAAAATGTAACCACAATGTTTACCAACATCTTAATGCAAATATTTAATTCAAAATTTATAATAAAACCAAGCTCAAGATATCTATATACATTATAATGCATAATTATTTTCTTTATCATTATGATAAAATATATTTTTTCTACAAAATTATATAAGTATATATATATATATATATAATTAAAATTGATCTTAAAAAGATAAACAATGAAAAATTTATCTTCAAAATTTTTATAATTCAAATATTGCATCGTTTATATCAAGGAAGTACAAATTATTGTTTTGAGAAGAAAATAAATTATAAAGAATTAAACTCCAAAATTAGTCATTATCATGCGAAAAGAATTCTATATTGATAAATCGTTTACTTTATAATACATACCTGACACTTGCTGTAAAATATCTGTTACCGTCGATTGAGTTGACATGTAAAGTAAATGATGATAGTGACCGAGTGGAAATGCTGGATGTGGAGGCATAACCGGTAGGTTACTGCTACCTATAGTCGATAGTTTCATGGGCGCTTCCGACGTAACAGAGACCAAAATCTTTTCACCTTCTAGCAAAAGCTGTAAAATAAGTCTTCTTATAAAGCCTGAAATTCCATGTAAACCTTTTGAACCTTAAACAAAATAAAATAAATTACGAGTCAGCATTTATTATAAACACTATAGTTAACGCGATATTAATGTATGTGTACCTGTAGGTGGTTTTTGCGATATAATTACTTCTTTTAAGAGTTCAGCCAATAATTCTTGATTTGCCGGATGACACCAACAGCATTTTGACAAAAACTTTATCATAGCACTTTCCAATTTTCCATAAGATAAACTTATTTTCGAACATCTAAATGAATGATTATAATACATAACAAATCGTAAAACAAAATAATTTAATATTATAATTGTTTATTTTATCAGTTTTATCTACAACTAAAGTCAAATAATTATTAGAAAGAAATAATTTATTGACTGTATGTAACAATGATTTATTTATATTTATAAAATTACATATTTTAAAGATATTTTGAAAATATTTTTGAACTGTTGAGATAAAATGATAAACATAAATACGAAATATATTTCTTTTGAATCTATATCAATAGATGAATATAATTATCAAATAACTGCAATAACGTTTTTCTTAGCTGACTTTAGATCGATATAGAATCTCATTTTTGACTAAATTATTTTAATTCAAAATTATAGTACGTTATATTTATTATCGAAAGATTTATTAATAAAAATAACTTACCTTAATGAAGATGCTGATGAATTTTCAATAGGTCTATCGCTTAATAATATGAGTAAAGGTAACCAAAATCCACATCCATCCTTACCAAGCCAATCCCTCATTTTACCTTCAGAGCAAACCAATGATAAAAATTCCAATACAACAGCCACACTTTCAGGTTCTGTCATATTTAATCTATCTATTTTAGTCTCTTGTGTGGTATTTTCACCCGCTTTATCACTATCTGTTAATCCATTACTGCTTCCTGCCTCCTTATTAATACCACCAGTAACTTCTTCATTTTGGGACTGCATTGACAAATAAAATTTCATAGTCATAAGTATACTAATATTTCTGTTTCACTTGAAGTACCTTTTATAATTAAGCATTATAGCGAAACCTCAGCTATTCAATAAATATGTAAAATTCCGGTTCTATATTTTTCATATAACACTAATTTGTTAACACACTTAACTAACTTTAATTAATTCATAAATAAGTGCAGTTATTTAAACAAACGTAAAATATTCATATTTTCTAAAAAGAGGATTATTAAGAACATACATATTTTAAGAATTTATTTGAACATATAAAAACTTTTACATATTCATCAAATTTCTATCGTTATAAAAATAATGTTTTTTTTTTATTTCAGACATTATACTGCTTAAATATATTTGGGTACAGGAAAAAAATATTTCCACATGTAATATAACATTGGAAACTTAAAAAATACAAATAATGTACAAGCTAAGTAATTAGCTTATATAAATTTGTACTTAAATAATAATATTTGTAAATGAAGTATTTATAAGAGCGTAATATTTTTCTTGAATAAATCATATGTTATGCTTTAACGTTTCAAAAAGCAGTAATTATGGTAAATTTAATAAAATAATTAAAAATAATGACAACATAGCGTTTTAAATATTTGTTTTTTAAAACCAACGATGAAAAATACCAACCAATTCTTTATCAATAATTTGTTGCTGTTTTCTATATTCATTCGCGAGTTTTGAGCTTTCCAAAATCGTGAACTCCATTATAGAAACAGTCAATAAAGTTGGCAACCCTGATTCAATTAACTGGCAGATTCCGGGAGTAGATCGTGCTGCGGCCGCTATTGACAGTAGTTGACCTTCTGTTAGCGACAGGTGCTTAAATTCTGACTGAACAAGACGTGTATACCAGTCATTAAGATCACCGACGCTTTTCCCATCGTCCGTCTGACCCTCACTTTTCTTTCGATCGTCAGATATTGAAATACTCAATTGATCGTTTAATAAGTTTGGCACAAAAATCTGTACCTTTTGCAACAGAGATTGAAAGAATGTTGACTTGACACAACAAAAGGCACATAAAACAGAATCAATAGCTTGTTTTAAAGCCGAATGAGTTTTTAATACTAGAGTCCAAGAATACAGTGCACTGAAATAATAAACAACAATTTCACATTAATTAGGTTTATCATATAGTAATTAAAGAATATTAATGTCAAATCGTAGACAAATTAAAGCATCTCTGAACTAAATAATTTTACGGTTTATTTAATTTTAAATAATAATTAAATAACATGTATACTTCATAATTTATTCATTTGATTTAAAAAAATATATAGAAGTAAATTTGTCTCAGTTAAATTAAACATATCATTCCATAATGGATTATTTCTCAGATTAATTCTTCAAATACAAATACAGTTCGGATATTAATTAATTCTTGGAAAAATAACAGTTGCCTAACTTGCTTTTACATTTCGTAAAATATTAAATTATAAAAAGAAACTTACTCAAATAAATCTTCGGTGAGAAGTTCCTTTAAATCATAGTTAAGATCACTCAGATGAGCTGCTTTCCAAATGATTGTTGAAATACAATGAACATAAACAGCTGGTGGAGATATTATATTCGAAGTGGTAAATAAATTATTATCTACAATATCAACAGACGACTTTGCAACTGTATAAAGCCAATTCAATACGGCAGTCATACGTGCTTTGGTATTAGAATCTTGGGCTGAGCAAAGTTGCTCTAATAGTTCAACAACCATTTGAATAGTTGTAGTTTCTTGGCTTAAAACGGAATTTTGTAAAAGAGGTGCACTCCTGTTGTTGAGTAAAAGGGTAATTAGGCGAAGTCCAAGCTCAGAGGAATGTAAACCAAATTGGAGAAGAACTCTTTCTAAATTTGGTGTAAACAGCGATGGGGCAGGAAGAAGTAATAAATTACAGCACGATTCAACTAAACCTTCAACTGAAGCAGCTGAATTTAAGACTTCAACAGTAAGACTACTATTTACTGTGCTGACAGACAAGCATTGGTGCACTAGTCGTAACCACCCTAAACTGTAAATATTAATAATAATTCAGTTATTACTTTTAAAGAAAATTAATTAAAAATTATTTTAAATATTTTTATACTGACATTGCCTTAGTTAGGAAATAAATAAAATTAACCATAAAATAATATTTTTAAAAATAATATACATTTATCATAAAGACTATTTTTCCATTCTTGTCACCGCTTTACCCGTTAACCATTCTCACTTTTATATTAATTTAACAGTCAGTTTTGATTTAATTATTAAAATATGTGTACGTTATACTATAAGAATAGTAATAAATATAATTATTACCTTGTTTTAGTAAGCTGTTCTTCATCAATAATATCATGGTTTGATTTAGGATCGCCAAAAGCAGTTGTACCAAGTAAACGAATGTGACTGAGACTTATGTTAGTTGAATCTCGTGGTTTATACAACCTAACGAGAACAGCACTTGCGACTTCAGGTTGCGACAACGTTAAACGTATGAATGTAAGACCAGCCGTTGACATTGGTGGACAAATAGGAGTTAAGGCGGTATTTCCTTCTCGAGAAATTTCTAGAGCTACAGCTGATGGACAGGCTAGAAAAATATTTATTATTTAAACATTAGGAGCTTAAAATTTAGAGTTGAATAATATTGTTTTAGGTACAAAAATAATAATAGTCACGATAGATCAATATTTATTATAAATTATGTATCAGGGATTTGAAGAGTATTGAGATGGATTATTAGAATCAAATATTAAATTATTCATTTACATTGAGTGAAATAAAAGATATAAATAATTCATTATCTCTACATATACATTTATAAAAAGTATTTATAAAATTGTATACATCTAAGTACAATAAAGATTAATAAATTATTAATAAAACATAGTAGGCAAATTGTAATAAAAAATCATAACAAATTTTACTTCAAAGGTGACAAAGAAAGAAAAAAACGAAATAGATATTAATTATTATAAACTAGTGAATATAAGTCATTAAAGAATTAATGAGTTGAAAATAATAAAAATAAATGATAGGCTGGATATTTAATATTAAACTGAATGTAAATTAGTAAATTATATATAAATTAATATTAATCAATATTTTATTAAAATTTTACCTTCGTGATTAAAACGAAATTCTTACTGCAATACGTAAAAATACATTAGTTACATATTAAATATTCATTGAAAAACTTTTTCTCATCTTTACCTAAATTAGAATATATGAATTATATAAAAATAAAAATAAAATAAAGAACTATAATCAAACTATATTTAAATTTTACTTTGTTCGAGATTCCGTTGGAATCTCGAAGTCGAATGACTCAATTAAAGTACTTCAATTGTTCAAAAATACGTTAGAAATTCATATGTTTTTATCGTCGTCTGTTGACCCTTACGTATTTTCGATTGGAATATTCGCGTCGTCTTATGGTCACAACATTACCATTTTTACGACTCTTTGTCTAAGATAGAATTTCATGTATAACCTTTTTTCCATCGCGCGTGTTACAACAAAACAAAGTAGAATCAACATCGCTATAAAAATTCTAGGAATAGCAAGAGTACTTGCCAGCGCTGTGGTACCGAGTCAAAGCGAAAACATTAAACAAGAATCAACACTTCATCTATTGAGTAGTAATGCGCGTTACAACTGTCAGCAATCATCCGTTGTCTATTAAGGCCCTGCTCAGCATCAATCCTATTTATTGTAGTGCACCAACCACTGCACAGTAATAATAAGTGTGATCCTATCACCGAAATTTCCATTTCCAAGGAGACTGAAGATAACCACACAAGGAAGCGGTCTGATGTACATAAATTAGACTTCATAAATTAACTAATAAACTGCATGAGCCATGCAAGGCAATACTTGAGAATAATAATATAGAGAATAATAAGGGCCCCGGACCCAAGTCATTGTTAGTATTGGACATAGTGCTGGACACTATTTTACATTGATGACAAGTGCGAGACTTCCACTATATTTCTCTTCTCGACGCCTACACTTGAGCTGAAGAAGATAAGCTTCAATCGCAACTCGAGTTCAACATTTAAATAAGAACGTAAAGACAACTGAGAGCAGGAAACCCGCTTCAAGCAGAAAAACTGACTACTACGTGAACGCCAAGGGCTTGGAATCCTCTCCCAAGCAATGCGATCTTCAACTTACAACTGAGTGTCGAGATTGCACAAAGTATCCATCTATTACTTGAACACCAACAATATATATGTATGTATATAAACATTTTTTATTGAATAAAGCAACTTGTAATGCTAAAGAGAAGAGAATATTATAATAAGCTAACGCAAGCCTTCGACATCTATTCATCCCCCTTCCCTTCCACTGTCTCTGTTTTTCCACTCAGTTTCTTGGGGAGAATTCACATTTGGATTAATATTCGAACATATATAAAATAAAATAATCTTACACGATAAGATGGGAATCAAAAACAAAGTTTATTATTTATTATTTTAAAAGACGTTATATTTTCAATAGCTACTGCTAAAAACTTGTAGAAAATTAATTTAATTAATTTAATTTAAAAATTTCAAATATTTTAAAATTGACATTACCTTAGTTAAGAAACAAAAACACTAATAAGATTAATTTAAAAGCAACTTACTTGACAATGACGTTAAATGTGGTTGTAGTTCAACTTCCTTTAGTAAAATAGCACATGGCAACATAATTGTAAGATCAACCCAAGCTTCATCTGGATAAAAATGATAGGACCAGGCAGCAGTTCTTGCTCTCTTATGAGGTGTAACACTTTGAATAAGCACATCGGCTGGCTGTGCTGTTGGATGCAGCCAGGAAACAGTTCCAAGTGGTGCAAAATTTAATAGTCCATCTTCAAAAGACTCTAACGCATAGATTGATTTTTTACTACTGCTACTACTTGATAGAATAGGTGTTAAACTTGTTGCGTTAGATAGATGTTGCATAACTAGCGCAATTACTCCAGGAGAACTCGAGCCATTTCCATTATAATTTTTACTAGATTTCACAAGATTTTCACACAAAACTCTTACACCACCCATAGTTGTAAATACGGATAATGAAGTCTCATTGTCAAGAACTCGAAGAATAAACCATAAAAGTGGCTCTGACAGTTGCATAACATCCATATGTCTATCAGACACTCCTTGTCTGCATGCTGAATAAATTAATTAAGTGTTATTATTATCTTGTTAAATTATATAATATTATTAAAAAAAAATTGTATTATAAATTATTAGTTCAAGTAATGTTTTCAATTAATTTGTGTATTTGTAAAACATATACTTGTGTTAAAAAATATAAAACTACTTACACGAGGCAAGATATCGATAAACAGGATTTAATACAAGTGTTGGATTGCTTGCTTTCTTTGTTAATGTACACAGCAATTGAAAAGTAGCATCTGGTATAGATGGTGGCGCAGTTAATTCGGTTGTTGCGTTTGTACCGGATCCTTCTCCTAAAAGCATAGCCAACGAAGATCCAGAGCTATGGCCAAGTGCTCCCAATAGTCTCATCATAGTGGGTTCATGTTGCAAAACTAAAAAGTTTAAATATTGTTTTTATTTAAAAAACCTCCGCACTACGATAATTTATCGATTACAATATTATTATTACCAGTATCTGCAACACAAGGTACTCGAGGCTTCGAAGATTGGTGTGTTCGTGTTTGCTGTTCTGCAACTTTACTTTCGTCAGTTTGTGAAGTATTCATGTTTTCTTGACTGTCCATTTGACTGGAGCTTGAACTATGCGAAGACTCTCCGAGTTCCATTTCTGTTGTACTATCGGATCGTCCAGTTCGAACCTAAAGAAATATAAAAAATATTAACTTTTAACGTGATTTTTTAAATTAAAGAAATATTAAATGAATTAAAATATTAAAAAATTTTAAATTTAAAGGAGCCTCAAATATGCATTATTAATATTTTTTTAATTCTTAAATTTTACTTATAAAAACAGAACAAAACAAAATTACATTAAATGCTCATTTTTTTTATTAGTTTAAGATAATTAAGGCATAATATTTGTTTAAACTATTTAAAACGTACAGTTAACTTTTTTATTTTATCTTTAATAGTGAATAATTTAATTATAAATTAATTATTTATTTAATTATAAATAATATTCTATGATACAATTTATATTATAATACTGTAAATATGTAAAAATAAATTCAAGTATACATATTAAGATGTTAAAAAAAATTGTTAATCAATACAAATAAATATATAATTTAATAAATAACAAACTTATATATAATTGTAAAGACGAATTTTTTCAATCAATTTCACTTACACTTGGTAATGGAGTTTGTACAAGCCTGCAAACCAGTTTAATAAGAGCAACCACCAAAGCATCCCAAGAAGCAGGTCGACCTTGCCTTGCATCTCTACCAAGAACACTGGCATAAAGTCTACCAAATTCTCCCGATTGACTATTGGAATCAGTTGTTCCACCACATTGAGCTCCAACTAAAAATATTAAATAATTTAGTTTTGAACTTAATAATTGGAAATCCTTATTTTCATAATAATATACGTTCATAAGCTATATACAGTTAATTTTTATTAAAATTGAGCAGATTTTTTATGAATTTTTTGTTAATTTCTTAAATGTAAACAAATGAAATGTGAATATTATTTAATTATTAAAATGTGGAAAAAGAAAATTAGCGAGTCTGTTGATTTATAAGGTTAATATTTTATAAACAACTTTTAATCTATTAAATACTTAAACAAATAATTGTTTATATAAACATAAAACAAAACGTGTTTGATTAGAGGTTTTTTTTTATAAAATAAAAAAAATATTTTTAAATATTTGTTATTATAGAAATTTTAATAAGCATATTAATAAGGATTTGGATCAAAGCATATTTATACGTATGCTTAATATATAATGTTTAATTTATCAAATTTAAATCATATTTAAATTTTTATTTTAACATTATAAATTAGTTTAATATTTACAAATTATAAATAATTTGTTTATTAACGTAATTTGTATATTAAACTAATTTTGTAATTAAATTGTCTTCATTAAATAATTTGTAGTATTAAAATCGACATTATAATAATTATTAAAATTATAAAATTCTAATAGTTACCTCCAGCTCCTCTAACATAAGTTGAAACTAGTTCTGCCACACATTCGGAAATACTCATTGCAGTCCCCAAGTCGGTATTTGTAAAATTCAAATTAAGTAATGAAGTAATTAGTTTACATTGTGCATCTAAAGGACCTCGCCGCGCAACTAGTGCTCCACCAGGTTGCACTAATTGGTATACAAGCCACAATAATAATTCCTTCAACGAATTTCCCAATGCACTACCAGGTGTGATAACATCACAACGCATTTCAAGTCTAACCAGAAAATCTTGCAAGGTTTGGCACAGTGTTGGACCTGCCTGAAAAAATAAATTTTATCGACGATAATTATAATAATTACAATGAATTTGCATATCTTTTGCAAATCAATGTAATTTAATGAAAACTACATTAAACATGATACATGATATATAAACAAAAATAACATATAGCACATCTAAACTCATTTTTTCATACGCTCTTAAATTATTAAATAATTCATAAAACGAATTAAGAGTATAAGTAATTTGAATTAAAAATAATTAAATATAAATCATGCATATAAAATGATACCTTAATAGTACATAATATTTACTAAACAATTTAACATGAAATTTATATACAATATACGCTTTAGCATAAATTATTATAATTAATAATGAATTATAAAGAAAGTTGGCATAATAAAAGTGTTCTAAATCAAGAAGTTCTATTTTAAAAAATATTCTTAATACATGCTTTTAAATTTCAAGCGTTTTAATTATGAATAAAATTTAAAGCAAAATTTATAAAAATATATTGGTTTTTTAAAAAATATACATGAATCAATTTCACTACTAAGAAACATATTTTACACGATATTTTTACAGTATCAAAATATCATTCAATGCAATAAGAATTAACAACAAATAATTAATTTAGCTTATATTTAGTAATGAAACTACCCAGGTATTCCTATAATTGTAGGTAAAAATGACGTTTGCGTGATACCTTCAATTTCCGTTTTTTATACACTATTATAAATCCAGAAATTTTTTTTTCAAAATTAACAATCATAAATAAATACAATAAGCTTTCGACTATAAAAAGAAATTTGGATCTTCCTAAATCTTCAGCAAGTAAGGTAGAAAATTAAAAATATATACATACCATTCCAAAGTGTTTGTTAGCAGTGTCAACATTTAATCCATTTCCGGAAAGTAAACGAAGAAGCATAGCACCCATATTTCGTTCCTTAATAATGCATCCAGCCATTCCTCCTAATAATCCATCTAATGGCGTACTACAACTGGCAGTTTCAACTTGTTCGGCTTGCAGTGGTTGATTACTAGCAAGTGTTAAACATTGCAAGGCATAACACCAAGCTCGCAAAGATACTCCTGGATGCCTGCGATGTTTTAAAACAAATGAAAATCATTTATTTTCAAAACAAGGTAAAATTAAAATTTTTTTAAATTAGTATAATGAATACATTAATTACCAAGAAAATGCAGAAATCAATCCAGCTATTGCTGTAGAGCTTAGAGAAATTACCGGAGTTAAAGAAGGATCAAAATGAGAATTTGATTCTGATGTGATGTCAAGATTCAGTGTTAACCATAATTGTAAGACTAACTCTAAATTTGTACTCATTCTCTGTTTTAATTAAAAAGTTGCAACAATAATATTATACAAAACAAAGAAATATGAAAACAAATTTTAAAAAGCTTTTCTTACTTGAATGCACAATTCTGTAAAAATCTTATCAAAACATCTAGTTAACATAAATAGACTTGATGGTGGTGGGTCTGATGAATTTCCTGTGTCTTGGCTTCTATCGGAATAATTAGACTGCCTAGATATAGAAGTTTGTGTATGACGGCAGGAATCAACTGAAGGCTATTCACATTAATTTATTTTATACAATTAACCCAATATTTATATTTATAAGAAATCAAATATCTACTTACATTAATACATTAATAGTAAACTTACATTAATAGTAGCATTTATACCAAGAGGTAAATTATATGTGCCAAGTACAGAAAGTCTTCTAAGTGCAATTTCTATACCAGTTTCTACTCCATATTCTAATCTGGCATCAATAGCTTGTGAAATACTGTAAATGCATTTTTAATAAAGATTACGTTAAATACAAATTTTACAATAAAAGACTATGCATAATTAATTCATAATGTATTAGCTACTTATTTGAAAATACTTATAATTATAATTCACACTACTTAAATTTGTAAAAAAAAAAATGAATTTACAAATATATGCTGTTTAAATTTATCTATATACTTATTAAAGCAAACGTATAAACTCTTGTTATGTTGTTAGAATAAAATCTAAGTATTTACCAAACTGTATTTCGAAAAAATTAATATTGTATTCAGAATAAATTGATTATTTATAAAAATGATTTAAATACTTTTCGACTATTAAATTTAATGATTATAATAAATATTAAATATAAATACATGTACTTGTTCCGACTCCGCGTATTCCCAAAAATTACCAATAGAAATTATGTATGATAATTACTATATAGGATATAGCTTTACCAATAATTTCTTATTATAATCATAATTTTTTTATATAAAAGTAAATAGAAAGAAATAATGTTAAACCTCTCATATAGTATGTTTTATGTGTATTTTTTTTTTTTTATATATAAATATTTATTTACTTGAATCGTGAAAATTGTTCAATTAGAATAAAAATGCAGTTCAAAGAAAATTTTTTCTCTATTCGCAGATAAAATGTTTATTCTAGAAACATAAACGCAAGCATATATAATATAATTACCCTGAGCTAGTAACAGCGGGATATTTTGATATAGCACTTCCTTTCTTTAAAATAGTTTTACCACGTTCAAAAATATTGTCTAAGAAATCTTCAAATTCACTATCATCTGACTCAAATAAAGAAGGAAGATTAAATCCACTGGTTTTTGATGTAGTTGCATTTGTTGGTGTTACGATAATACTATCTTGCGTATCTTCATCACCATCAGCGAAACCTTCATCGTTCCCGAAAGTGTTAGAAGAACTCGTTCCAGCAACGGCTACAGAATCATCATCTGCTGCTCTAATTTCTTCAGATGGTAAAGCTTCAAAATTTTCCTCGGATATATTTAATTCACTTGTTACAGAATGCCTTGGATATAACTTTTCTCCTAAAAATAAATAATTTACTTTTGAATTATGTAAAGTTTTTTTATTAAAATTGAAACATTCAAATTATTTTTATTTAACACAAGGAATATAAATTTAACAAAATATTAAAAAAAAAATTATTATTTATTTGTAATATTTTTAACTTTTATAAATATACAACAATTGGTCAAATTTAAACAAAATTTGGTATTCTCCCTTAAGTATATTCTTATATATATATATATAATATAAGAATTTTTAATTCTTTTATCTTTTAATTGAAATTACAGAAAACACCATTTTGGGTAATTCAAAAATCTTCAATTATTATTATTAAAACATGATACAAGAATTACTTAAACAGTGTTTTGTATAATATATGAATTATTATTATTATAATTATTCTAAACAAATGATTAAAACTGAATATATGCACAAGTGTTTTTTTACCCAAAATTAAATAAAATCAAAGCACATTTAAGTTAATTAATTTAATAAAAAAAATTGTTTTGATAAAAAATACTTTGTGTATTAACGAAATTTTTTATAATTTATTCTAAATTTTACTTTTTATTTATTAAAATTCTGCCTTGACTTTACACTATAAAATAATATTTAGATCGAAAGCTTTACTTTAATGTCAAATATAAATAAAAAGTAAGAGATTAATATGCAATTATACCTTCTAATAAGTCTTGCAAAAGACAAGAAACTGCATGTGATGACCAAGCAGTATCAGATGTTCCAGTAGCTAATCTAACTAATTTTAAAAGCTGATCCTCAGTCATAAGCTCACCCAAACTAATTGCAGGTCTAGTAGATACTACTAGTCTAGCTACTACCTAAGTACAGTAATGAAAGAAAAAATTGACAAAATCTCAAAAATTCAAGTTATATCTATTTCAATATGAAAAGAATTTTACTTACTTTACATGCTAACAAAAACATGTCAACATTAGAAGGATTATTTAATAATAAAATCACAAGTCCACGAGCTACTGGTAAAACATACTGATGTAATAAATTAGATGAAAAATCACCATCTGGATCAGAAGATTCTGGTTGGCTAAAAAATGAAGTATACACATATACGCATTTTAATTAATTTAGAAATTTCTATTTTAATAAAATTAATTTAATATTTTTATTTTAATAAATATTATTTAACAATGTTACCTAGTACTTGGTTGAGGCTGAGGTCGAGAATGTTGTGACGCATTTCTTCGAATACCAAATAAATCCTTAAAGTGTTTAGCTGAATGTTGCTTCAATGTTTTTTTATAAAGACGTTCTTGACATTTTAATGCGGCTTCCAATTTAGTAGAAAAAGTAGTAGCCTGTGCATAAAGTAAAGAATACGCCTTTGGAATATTTTATTTATGTTTCGAAAATTTAGAGAATAATGGGTGTTAACAAATAAAATACAAAGCTACCTGTGAAGATGAGTGGAAAGATTTTTTTGATTGCTCCAAGTCTTGCACTTGTTGTTTATGGTGCATAAGACGCTTTTGTAATTTCTTGCGATAATTTCGCGATGCTGAAGATCGACTGGAGCTTACGAATTTTCTTTGCATAGCTAATTCTCCTTGAATAAATTCCCAACGAGATGAAAAACCTTCAAGTAATAAATTTCATTTTCAAAAGTAGTTTATAAATTTATAACATGCTAATTATAAATTAATAACAAATATACATATTTCAAATAATTTTAATACAGATATTCTCTTAAATGCTTTAATATAAAAATAAATATACTTTTATGTTTATTAAATAATATATTAAAAACAATTTTAATCAAAGTAATACAATTGTACCATTTCATTAATATAAATTTGCATAAAACGATTTTTTGTTATATAAATCGATAAATGATATTGGAAGGATTTGTTCACATAATTTTGTTGAAAATAAATTACCTTGTTCTTTATTTTTATCGTGATTTTCTTCAAGTGAAGTGGGATGGACAGCTGTTGTATCTAAGCATACCGATAGGAAAAGTAGGACCCAACCAATCAAAGTTGTATCTAATCTACTTGAATTATCCATTTGACCCGTTGAAATAGGCAACAATAGTCCACCAAGAGTACGAACCATAGCGTCTACTACCGATGATTTATTAGCCGCAGCAAGCAATGATTTACGTCCAAGGAATGTTAATAAAATAAATACCCTACAAACCATAAAAAACTATTATTATTTCAAATACATATAATTAAATATTTTTCTAAGTTTTCCGAAAAATTCTTTGTTTAATGATCGCAATTTTATATTCAATCTTTTAATCTGACATCAACAACTAATCAATTCTATTCACAAATTAGACTTGTCATAATTTACTTATAACTTATAGCTAATAATCTATTCATATTGATCGAATTATTTTATACCTAAATCAAGACTACTACTTAAACAAGTATGTACAGGCATATTATTTAACAGTTATTTAATAATAATGTTTATATTTATTTTAAAGTTATTTTTAAGTAATATTATTAGCTTTATGCCTAAGCTAAAAAACTATTAAAAAAATTAACTTTTAGAATTAATCTTACTTTCGGTTTGAAGCTACGTTAAAAAAAATAAATCAACCAACCTGTCCTGTGGAAAGATGTGTGTTGACGATGCAGAATAAAGGTTTACCAGTGTGTTAGCAAGGAAATTACCCCACCAAGATTGATGTCCAGCCATTTTAGCCAGAAGTGCTACAGCATAAAGCTGTAAATGTGGTGCTGGTGTCATTACGCAAATAGAATTAAATAATTGTTCGCATACTAATGGTGTAAAAACTTCATATAATACGATTGGCACCTATTAAAAATAATTATGATATATAAAAAAAAATCAAAAATAATTTTACAAATATTATTTGAAAATGAATTTACAGGAGGTACAGGACCGATTTCATAAACAATATAAAGTAATATATCTAAAAGAGTTTCCCCAAGAATACGTAGCTTATCGCTAGAAGCACTAGCTAATGTAGTTAAAGGAGCATTTTCTGAACTTATCCATGATTCTAGTCGTTGCCATACTCCACGAATAATATTTAATTGATGTTGATACATTATACATTCCTTTAAACAAAAATTATGACTTTTTAACTACAGATAACATTTTTTATGATTAATATAAATTAAACGGAATGTTAATTATTACATGATATGTTGACAGAATCTTTGCTGAAGGTTGTTCTTTATTATCACTTGAATTTTTAGTATGACTTAAATAATGCTGCATATGTATAACATTAGGAGTCTCTGTACATAGCAAAGGATCAAGATAATTTTTCAATCTTTCTGTTGCTAAAGTAAACCTATAAAATTAATTTTTGGCATATCAATAATAAAATTTGTTTTTAATTTAAAGGAATTAATTTGTTTTTAATAAGCGAACCTGCACTGCACATCTTCAGCAAGAGCTGATAAAATATTACATTGAGATTCAATAGTACTTTGTAGTAATGGATCAGAAATGTTACTAGCATTAGTTTCAGAAGGAATATATTCTGAATAATCTTCTCCGGGTAAAATAACCATATGGCCATAAAACATTCCTAAAGGAATTTTACATCGTGTTGTAGACATACCGTAACGACCAATAGTAGTTATCTAAAAATATAATATTCAATTTTATCAATGCATAATTATTTATTTCAATATTAATCTTATGTAAACTAAAACAATTTATATAGATCGTTCAATTTATTGATATACAATGTTCAATAATGGTTATCATCGTGAAATTAATTTATAGAATTAAACTTATGTATAAATTTAAATTTATATTATAGAAATAGTATAAATAAAATAATATTAATAATAATATAATATAAATAATATAAAAGTTAATTTTTTTATTTGTAGAAAATAATATTAAAAAGCATTGTGTGCAATTACATATTATACGTAAACTCCTTTGTAATCTTGGTAAATTTATAAATATAAAAATGAACTTTTTAATTTTATATTGCTTTTAATATTTATTTCAATAGAATAAAAATGTATAAAATATATTTAGATCTAACCTTTACATATCTACAAACGGGAGGGGGCTGTAGATCACTGACTACTAAAGGTTTATTGCCTATATCACCAGCCACAACAAGGCGAATACCATCAGCTTCTTCACTTTTAGTCCAAATATCAATTGAAAGAGAGACCAAGTCACTACAGACAGGTATCATTAGATCAGTAAGTAAAACTGGTGCTCCAAAATCTAAGATAACAAATCTTCTTGCTCCTGAGTGCATTCTTTCAACAACCAATGCCTGCTGCGGTGGCCAACAAAGTAATTTCCCCCATGGGAAAGCTATGTCATCTTTCTGAAAATATTATGATATCAGATAGTTTAAAGCAATAATGCATATGATAAAATAAATGTAATGCTTATATTTATAAAAAAGAAAAAATGATAACTTCGATTAAATCAGTTAAAAGTCTGTAATATCAAAAAAATTTACTTTATCGAAAGTATTAAAATAAAACTATTTCATTTTTATTAAGTTATTTGTTGAATTGTTCAAATTTATAAAAAGAAATTATATACGTTATAAAAAACATAATTGGAACATTTTCTGAACCTTAAGTAAAATATGACTAAAAAAATAAAGATTTAAGTTATTTCGTGTACATAATGTGTCAAAGCCGTTTTATTAATTATTTATTTAAAATTATAATTAGAAAAATGATATAAACGGATTTTATGATCTCTTATAAATTTATGGTGATGCAAAAATTATTCAACTACATTTAAAAATATAAAAAGGGAATAATTAAAAATAAATTGAAATATCGATTTTTTTATAATAAAAATGTATATCTGTCACTAATTGTTTTAATTTCAAGAACATACTATAAAAAATAAATAATTGAAATTATTAAAATTTTTCAATTAAAATATATTGTAATATACTGTTTGAATGTAATTTAATCATCCTTTCTAAATAATATTTCAAATTAATTTCTTTCTTAAATATAATCTTATGTACCAATTCTAAATGTATAAAAATTTGTAATGTGCCTGAGGAAGTTTAGTTCAGGTACCGATTTAGAAAAAGAAAACATTTAAAAATAGTACAACTATTTTATTTTTAGAAATTTTTTTCATACAACTAGTCAAATATAGTGATTATGATGTATTTACAAACTACTAAGCCAGTATTAGTATTTAAGATAAGTCTAGCGATGTTAAAATATTAGTTCTAAAATTCTACCAATAAAATTCCGTATTTCTTGAAAATTCTTAAAATTTGTAATTATAGGCAGATAAAAAGTTAAGAAAATTATAAACTAAACGGTGAAAATAAAAGATAAAAGTGAAATAAAATGCCTCCGTGTACGTAATCGTGTCTACCTTTTTCGCGCTGGTGTCTTCAACTTTATTCGCCAGTGTACCGACATTCGTTACCGAGGAGGGCTTTTCTTTTGGAACGGAAGTTAATGTTGGGGGTTTATCGCTATATACGGTCCAGATATGTGTTGTACCACACTGTATATTGCTAGTCTCATCACTATCTGATTGATCATCAGGAGTGTAAAAGTCGTGAGCCTTCTTTGATAGAGCTTGGTAGTTGACCTTTTGCGTATTTTTTGAATTCTGACTAAGCAGATCGGTTAATTTCGTTGTCAACTTAGCTTGAAGATCTGGTCCTAGGGATCCAGCCTCGAAGTTCTACAATATTAGAATTATTTCTCGTCATGATTCTTAACGAAACTAAACAATGTGTCGAATTTGCCGTAGAAATTTATTTATTTATATTTAAATGCTTTTCCTTTCATTACTATATCGAGTTTTATCAATTGACAACCCGTTTTATTTTCACCTCTTTCGCTACAAAAATATGTCATTTCAAAGATTCAAAGAAAGAAAAAAACTTATGAATAATAATTATATTTGCCATCCTAAATATATACATACAAAATACTGCTTTAAATAACCTAATACGAAATAGAACATTTCACTTTCTATACTAGCCGAAATTAATTCAGAAATGATAAAAATGAACCAGGGCTAAATTTGAACAACTTAATTATTCCCAATTTGATGTTAAGATATTACAAAAAAGTATGCAAGTAATCAACACCATGCTTATTATTATGAACAAAATCACCAGTATATATTTCAATATAATTATGATACTTACATAGCCTGGCTGAATTATTTTTGAGTCAGATGCTACATTTGTAGTAGAATTATATCCAGATATAAACAAAAGAAAAAAGAAAAAAAAGAAAAAAAAAAAAGAAAAAAATAAAAAAAAAAAAAAAAAAAAAAAAAAAAAAAAAAGCAAGCATTTGATCACAATAGTAATCAATTTCTTAATTGTTAATGTAAAATTATTTATTTTTATTTTTTATTTTTCACTATAATTATATTTGAAAAATTTATATTTCAGTGGTACCTCGAGAAGACTCTTTGTACAGTGATTAGCGCAAAGTGCTTTTAATTTGCTCGGAACAATAAGATCACCGGCAGAATGAGAAGGTAAAGATAAAAGATCTCTTAAATCAATAGCATCTTGAGTATATGATGACATCGTAGATGTTACAGATGTACTTGATTGTTCACCAGTTGCTATTGACGAATACGTATTAGTTACTGGTACAGAACTTGATTTTGGAGATACAGGTGGATCCATATCAAATAATTCAGTTTCAAATGGTGAATTATATAATCCAAATCTAAACAAATATAAATATGGTTTATACATCAGTACGTGTATGTGTGTATGAGTTACATTTGTACATACATTTATTTTAATTATATAAACTTTACTTTATGTAGTTCGTATATATATATATATATATATATTATAAAAAATAATTATATTAATTATAATAATTATTAACTAAAATAAACAGATTATAATAGTAAGTTGAAGATGATTTAATGAGAAAAATTAAATAGAACATATTTAGGTAAAAATATATATCATTTCAATCCGATTATTTCTCTAGAAAATAGTAAAATTATAAATAAAATTTAACTCTGAAAGTGATTATTACCTTGTAGCCAGTAATAAATGATAAGGATTAACTCGTTTTGACATTTCCGTAGATATTTCTTGAATGAGATTAATACATTGCTGAGCTACACTATGATTTCGATCTAATGGCAACAATCTCGTTATTAATACAGCAATCCATCGCAATGAACCAGCCCACTGTACACTCACTATATATGGTAATAAAGTAACTAGAACAGATAGTACGGCTTCTTCGAAAGCGTGAGGCGCCGGGTCCTCCAAATTATGAAGACCCCTATGAAAATAAAAATAAAAATTTCCGTTATTTAAAAATAAAACTTTTTTACTTTAATAAAATAAATTAAATTTTTAGACATTTAAAAATTTATCTTGATTATTACAAATAATTAACAAAAAATTAACAGAAATAGTAAATGTTTAAATTAAGATTGATATACATACTCGCTACAAATTACAATTAACTTAACACATTTATGTGCTATACTTCGTCCAGCGTGAAGTAAACATGTTCGTAATAAACAAGGTAACTTCTCCTGTACACAATGAACAGTTTCCAACTGCATTGCTTTTGTTTTTGTACTATTAAGTCCAGTACGTAATCTTGTTAATCTTATTGCAGCAACCCATATTAAAATATCCAAAGCTAACGTTTGAACAACTGGTGATCTATTATTACATTATTTAATTAAATTTATATTATTTTACTACTATCAGTCATGGAGTAAAATGTATAGTTCCTTACTTATCTGCTGTTTCTAAGCAAGCCACTTTTAGTAAATTATCGATAAAATTTTTAGATTCCAACATTGCACACCTTTGTAATTTTGCTTTTGGAATATTTGTGGGATGTACAGATCTTACAGTAATGGAAATTTCGTGAATCCAATCACAACCTATTATAAAAAATCAATATAATTAATTATTAATAACTTTGATTTACCTTTGCTTTATTTAAGATAAATAATAACTATAAGCACATACATTTATAACAATCTAATTTTTTAGTTGCATTTGCAGCAAATCGTTCTACTGTAGCACCAGGAGGAAGTGGACCAGCTTCATCTATCCTTAATTTTTTTGAAGTTGGTGGTTTCCATTCTAATAAACTCGATCTTGATTTTGACGATGCCTACGCAAATATAAATCTAAGATTATTTTATGTTTATTTTGAGATTATTGTTTAAATAAACTTGAAAAATTTTTTAATTTAATATACAAATTTAAGATTTATGTAAAATATGTCTACATTCATCTTTAAAAGCTAATGAATGTAAATTTAAAATTATCTTTGCGACAAGAATTATTTACAATTAAAGGAATGTTTAATTTATTTCATATTTAACTAATAAAAAACTATTATATTAAGAAATAAATTATAGTATATATTAAATTCATATAAATTATGACCTGCTTAGAATATTTTAAAAATAATAATATTTAAACATACCCCTTCTTTTACGGGATCAGCTAAAGCTTTAATGTGAACCAAAAGTGTTTTAGCTTTAGTTCGAAATAACTTAGGACTGGTAAGAGTCACACAGCCTGAATGATCAGACAAATCCATGCATCTCTGTAAATTAACTGGACCACACAAGATCTCTGTACTATGATGCTTTTGATATGCTTCAGTAATAATGGGATTGTCGATTTTCTGTTCACGACCAATTCTAAAATCTATTTTTTCATCCACGGGCATTAAATGAAATTTAGCTCCAATACCAGTCATGTTCTGTTTTAAAAGAGTAACTTGTATCATCGGAAGTTGTAGACATGGGAAATGTAAACTAAATCGAACATCAACATGCCCAACGTTACCAGCGGCATTTCGAGGTAACGTTAGTTCAAACATATGTTCATCCCAGGTGGACCTGTATAAAGTCAGTTATTTTATAATATATATTGTATAAAATATAAATTTATAAATTATATAATTTAAAAAAATTGCATTTTTGTAAAGGTACATTAAAAAATGAAATCGATCATCGTTATGATAAGATCTACTTTATTTCTGAAAGTATTGTATATTAATAATGGATTAATAAAAATACCACTAATTTTTTAACAAAATTTATCAAGTATTATTTTAATAACTATCATTTATAAACAATAAATATTCAATATACATTTCATATTTAATTGAATTTTTATATTTATAACTGTCTATCAAACGTGTTTGTAAATTATTGAATATAAATAGATATCAATAGATTTCAAAATCAATATACATTTTTTTGAATGAATATTATTAAACCATAGCATAACCAACAGAAATATAACAAATTAATAACTAGTTTTTCTTTTTCGATTAAAACAAAGTATAATTAAATAGTTTTATATGTACTAATTAATAATCTCAAGCATTCATTTTAATTTTTTTCAGAAATTGATATTATCTTTTCACTCTAGTATATCAATGCATTAAAAATAATTAATTACGTAATATTAATTTATTAATTTATAATATTGATTGTATACAGTATTATAAAATGTTTCTCAACTAATAAAATAAACATATTGTATATAATCAAATTTCATGAAATTGCATGAAAGATTTTAAAAGTAAATAAAATAAAAAAAATAAACATATATATATATATATATTTCAAATAATAAAATAAAACTATTTTATTATAAAATGTTATTCAATATATTTGTATGAAAGACATAACAATTATATATTAAAAAAATGTTTAAAATACTTTGGTAAACAAAATTAATTTACGATACTACAAAACCAATGGTTTTATTAACTTACGTATCAGTTTGAAGACGCCAAGTCCGCGTATGATGCTGAGTTTCGGATTGATGAAGATGTTGTGGATGACGTCGTTGACGCTGAGCTTGCATCATTTCACTCCAACAAGATGGAACTGTAGCTCCATAAGCTGGAGATTGCCGATCGAATCGTGTTAAATCGTACAGTGTTCGAAGATCAGAATATGTTAAATTTTGTCGGTATGCCAAAATGTGTTCACTAAAAATTGATAATAACTTAAATAAATTTTCAGATTACTGTCGATATTTGTAAATATATATATATATATGAATTCCATATAAAAATTATAAATGCACCTAGCAATGAACATTGATCACGCGATACTAAAGAAATGCAATTTAAATATTTAAATGCCAATATTAAATATCATTATTTTAATAAGAAAACTACTGAATCTGCCCTTTTATATACAAACATGTATTTATAAAGAAATAATTTAATTAAAATAATATATTATAAATGTTATTATAATATATTATTTATTAATATAATATTGCATTTATTTTTTCAAATACTTACTAATTAATAGGAGATGAAGCTGAAGTGCTAGGAGCAGTTAATTCACTGTCATCGCTGATACTTGCGTCAGTAATCATATGCAAATCATCAACATCTTTCTCCTCGGTAGAACCACCCGTACGGAAGAAATGAAGCATTCCACTATTTGTACATATACATAATCTTTCCAATCCTGTATTAAAAAAATTTATTTTAATGAAATTTTACAAAGCATTTATTCCTACTACTGTAACATAATGTAACATAATATTTGTAATACCAAAAAAACAGTATAATAGAGAATTCTTATTAGATATATTGACTTACTGGTACAATATGCAACTGAGATAAATTTTTCTCCACTGTATTTCATTTCGGTAATCATTCTTAGATTTTTTAAATCTATGAATCTTACTGCACCATCTCTACAAGTTAAGGCCACTTGTCCACGTGGTTCTTGAATGTTTGAGCTTTCAGAAGTACTGTCAGAAAAATGCATACTGTCTGACGAACTTGACGATAGTTTGTTTTTTTCGAGCATTGGTAGCAGTATACATTCGTTTGGTGCCTGATGCGGTAGTAATTCCCGCCTAAGAATAGGCTCCGTCCTTAATCTAACCGCATTATCCGAAAAATCCAAGGCATAAACAAGCAAAATTACATTTTTATTTGGCTTTCCTTTGTTTCGCATTTTACGATTAGCCCGTAACTTTGACTGTATGCTATTATGGTCCCAATACTTGAAGTTATTGGACAGGGCTAAATATTTAAATGATACGTATTCATGAAAAATTATAGTACATATAATCTACTATTAGCAATATACATTGAAAGAATAGCAATATATTAATAAAAAAAAAAAAATTAAAAAAGAGAATATATTTATGTATATGCGTGAAAAGTGATTGCAAATTTTTAAAAACAATTATTATATTCTTTTTAATTTTCCTTTAATTTATTGGTATTTTGACTATTCTTTAATTAATTATAATTTGACTAATTTTGTATAACATAATCGTTTTTCATCAAATGTAAGACAGTAAATTAATGGATAGAAGTAAATTATACATTGAAAGCACAGTCTAGCAAAATTCTTATCTTACTTTACTATGATAATTATTTTACTTAATTTGTTATTTAATACTTTTAAGTTAGAATTATCTTCAAATTCAAACTTGTTTCACTATTAAACTATTAATCGTTAACTAAATTTTTAAAATTTTAATTAAATCAACTGCTTTTCATTATACTTTTTGAACGATCTAATACATTAATTTAATTTACAAATGTAAATATAATATAAAATAATTAGATAGCAAGAAATTAATAAAAATCTGTTAAATAAAATTGACTTTCAACACTCACTTTCATCATCGATATCCATCTGATTAATATTTGAAAAAGAATTTGCTGGGCTATCAACATATGGAGATAGTGTAACGAATAAGTGTCTACCGTCTTTTGTAGGTACAACGTTATTGATTCTTAAGGAATGATGCCCTTCAATACGTAAAGTTTGTATGACAATAGGTACCGCCTTGGTTGTTTTAATCGTATCCAAAGTCTTTCTCAAGTGTGTTATTTTAGATGTTGATGCAAACTGTTCTGGCACATATGGACTAATTGGATTTGAATTTGCATCAAAAGAACTCGAGGTTGGAATGGAACTATTAACTGGCATTCCGTATAAAATTCCGTTGGCGGTGGGCGTTGCTAATACAGTATGTGGAGCTCCATACAAACTATTAAAATGTGTACTTCCGACCATCTCTAAATCCACGTCTTCATTTATTTCCTCGAGTAGAAATTTACTCAACAGTATATCTTGATGAAGATTCTCCTGCCTTATTCCATTCGAGCTAGCGCTTGTTCCAGTTCCCGAGAGTTGTTTTTTACTTTTGGTACCAACCTTTGAGTCGTCTTTTTTTGCAGGTTGTAATTGAGTCGTTTTATGATGAAAATCACAAAGCACGAGATAGTGTAACATAGATGGACTGTATGTATTGCCACTCTTGGCTACCTTCATTATATCAAGGCTATTACTGCTTGCTGCACTATTAACACTATTCATAGCACGTACCAAGGAAGAAGAAGAAGCCAAATCTGACGAGGCTGCCCAAACATTTTCGAATGTTCTTAACTGTTGCTGAGTAGATGTAGAGCCAGAACCACTACTGACACCGCCACCGCCATTTGAACTAACGGATACGCCGGAAACAAGACATGGCTTGATTGAACTAATTGTTCCTGAATTTTTCAATGTTACTGTTGGGCTGTTACAGTTTGTACTTTTATTCTCGTTTTCAATCCGTGGACCATCAACAAGAGCTAAAGCTGTCAGCTGAAATCGATTGTTAAAATTGTGCAAACTAGAGGAGGGTTTGTAGGCATCACCAAGTGCTTCTGTTTCCGTAACAAGATTTGGAAGAAATGATGAAGACAAAGAAGTTGTTTTTGAAGCAAAAAATTCAAAGGAATCCTTATTATTTGTTTCTACGCCACGTGGATTTAAGTAGAAGGACACTTCTCTCTGAAAATAAGTCGAAATTTATTTATTATATTTATTAATACAACAGAATAAAAAAACAGTAGTATTTACAAACACTTCAATGCAAGTTACCACTATTTAAAATAGATATATCTGCACAGCTTTGAAAATTCAATAAATTGCATTTACAATTAAATGACTCAAAATTTTTTATCTTTACTTTTCCCTGTATCTCAATTACGAAATTAAATTAATAAACAATATAAAGTACTTTAAAGAAATATATAATTAATATATGTGTATATAAATAGAATGGTCATGTAATTTCATATTATATTTATTGGCCATTTCGTTTTATAAATAAAATTTTAATAGAATCGTTTTTCACTTAATAATGCTTTTATATGAATAATTATGAAAGATAATTTTTTCCATTAACAAATTTCACAATGCGAAATACAAAGGATTTTTATTTGACAAATTCAAATAATTTTTTTATACAACATTTTTATTGAAATTTTAAATACCATTTTTTAATAAGCTTTCAATGAATTAGGAAATAATAATAATATAAAAACTTGTTTAATAATTATATGGCACTATCAAGTATTTATACTATCAAAATATTAGCCTGCAATTAGTAATGTAAATAAATAAAAATAATATATTAAAATAATAATATTAAATGTATTTCAGACCTTACAAATGATTTAATTAATCTTTATTTCTTTATTATTTTTTTTGAACGAATTTAAAAAAAAGTATCTTTAATATAGAAATTTTATCCTTAAATATCTTCAAAATAAATTTATTTCTATCGTTACATTTGATACTTAAGATCTTTTTTATATTCAACTTCAAATTATTATTAAATAAAAAATTAACGATCCTATAAACAAAAGTTAGTCGCACTCGCATTGAATTCAATATACAAATTTATAAAGCTACAAATAAACGCACCTTCAATTGGTTGTTCACGCTCCAGACATTTATATAACCACCATATGAACCTGTGGCAACGAGGCCTGCAATGTTGGTCGTGCCTACAATGTCAATGTTTTCACCGACTGCTTGCGCTGGTGTCGTAGCTAAAGTAACAGAGAGTGGAACGTTCTGTGTATACTCGCCCTTAACAAAAGGGCACGCCGGAGAATGTCGCTCGTGTTCGGACCAAGGCTCATCCGTAGGCTCCCAACAGACAAGACAGACACTGCAGGTGAAACACATTGCACGATCCTCACCTGATGGGTTCGGATTGTGATAAAAACCAGCTTGAGCCATTTGATCGGGTAATGCCCACCTGCAATCATTGCACAATAATAATCTTTATATTACATAGATTTTCAAGTAATTACTATATTATATATAATGTTATTAAAACATTTATATATACATATATATATCATAGCATAATGCTAAAACGCACTAATATAATAAATGCTTCAATACAACATTCTGATAGACTTTAATGTATCATTTATTTCAATATATAAACGTATTTGTTATGTTATAAAAATAAGTCGCACTAACGGTAAAGAGCACAAATATCAATTTGACTATGAATGTATTAGAACTATTAAAAAAAAAAAAATATATATATATATATACATACTCAATAATGAAAGGAAAATAAGTTTTGCCAAAATCTGCACTGTATTGATTTGTATATAAAAGATTAAGTAAAAAGTAGCTACAACATACATTGATTTTATCGAATTTAATTCCACCCAAGTGTACAATATGGTAAATAAATCACAGAAATTTTTTTTTAATAGATCTTTCTAAATTTTGCTTCACCAATTGTCCGAAAAATATTTCCTTAATATATTGACATAAATTTTCAACTTTAGATGAATATAAACTTCAAGTCTTTTGAAAAAAGCCGTACTGTTATAGTAACTACATCAATCGTTTGTTATAATCGGTTTATATAAAGTGTAGTTTCTTCTATATACAAAAAAAATCATTAATAAAGATCTCTTTTATTCATTAAAATAAAAATAAAGGCAATTTAATAAAAATATTATTAATAATCGTTACATATATATTTATATCGTTATATATATTGTTTAATATCGGTATACATACATTTGTTTAATTAATACTAAAATGTAAAAAAAATTTTATTTTAAAAATTGTATTCTAACAATAATTAAAATATTAATATTATATTGAATATTACATTGAAAAGATTCCATAACAAGTGTTATACAATAGTATTTAAACAGATAAATCATCAAATTAAAATAAGTTTGTGAGAACATTTTGATCAATAGTTTCCAGTATAATTTTGGTCATTTTTAAAAATTAAAATAAAATGAGTTTTTTTATCATTTATAAAGTTCCACCTAGTATTTCACATACTAGAGTTGTAAGAAAAAATATTCCATAAAATATATGGCTATTAAAGGATTTAATAATTTAATAATTAATATTTTATATTTATAACTTTGAGAGTTAGTACGAAATTCAATATAAAAACTAGTAACTTTATAGTTACTGAAGAAAATTTTAAGTTTATTTGATAGTTATTATATTTAAATTAATATATTCAAATTTACTGTTGTACAAATTGTATTGACTATAATGTTTTTATTTTATATTAAAAATAATGATATTGACAATCTATAAGTTTATGCTATTTTTAATAGATTTAAAATTAATGTTATGTGATTTTATGTTATTTGTAATTATTCACTACCAAATACATTTATAATATTAAATCTAGATAAATTGTTTGATGAATGGTGAATGTTATATTTAAATGTTGTATGGTAAATTTTGTATATAAATGTTGTATTGTTTCTAATAAGATAAGATGATCATTAACAATTAACTGTGAAAGTTTTGTTTTTTAGAAATTATAATAATATTGAATTATGTAAGTTTGCTTAATATTTTGATATGTACATTTACAGATCATTTAGTAAAATTATAATTGCAAAAAAAATTTTAAACCATTAAATTCAATAATTATAATTTTAAACAAACGATTTATACATAATTCAAGAAAATCTTATACCAATACTTTATTACTTAAATATACATGATATGAATACATAATAGATATATGTTTAGATTAATATATTACAAATATAAGTTCCTTCATTTACATTAAAAAATAAAAGGCAACATTTGGTTAATAATGATTTATTTATTTAAAAAATTTAAATAACCTAAAGTATAGAATTAAATGAAAATATGAAAATGAAAATATTGAATTTATCTATATTATTAGTCAACATAACATAAATAGTCTAAATTAAAACAAAAACCTTAAAATTACCATCGATGTACCTTAGAAGCACAAAATATTGATTAGATAAAATAAATTAATTATTTTAATTATAGAAACGAAGTACATCTAATTTTAAAAAAACTATATTTTCATTATACTGATATGAATCAACCATTTCCACTATTATATATATTTCAAATACATTCGTCATTTATCATATCCAGTACCAAATTAAATTACAATAAAAATTTTCGTTTACTTTTTAGAAATATTTAATTTTACAATATATATTTTAAAATTATATTTATGGATTAAATTTTAGAAATAAATTATTAATGTTTTATTATAATGATTTATTTGATGCATTTAATATTGAATTAATCTATACAAATTCAAAACATTTGTGAAATAATATACAAAATAAAATTTTATATAATATGAAGTGAAAAAATCTTATAATCTCTTATTAAATAATATTATCAATTTATCTTGTATTGATTATGTAATTAAAATTCAAATAGCATTTCCCAATTGAATTTGACTTTACGAACTATTTATATTTAGGTTAATTATTTGTTATTAATCTAAGCATAATTATTGCTTGTCAATTTTTAAATTAAATTTTAAATTAAATATTAGGACTAAATTTGAATGAATTTAAATGGATGAACAAATTAAATTACTAACTTATAATTCATGTGTGGCCATTTGAAAAAAGTATCTCGACGAGCTGCTTCACTGAACATTGGAACTTTATCAGCAGTTCCACCATCCATTACAAGACCAGGAAGTAAGGCATTAAGTCGTTCACTAATAGCAGAAGCTATGGGTAATGCAGGTACATGTTTATTGTGCTTTTTCAAATCCATCACCAAATTTGAACATACAAGTTTTAATGCTCCGTGTGATAGTTCCAAACATACTGTATTCCACTAAGTAAATTGTTTATGTTGCATTATTATATTAGTTTAATATCAATCAATGAATAATTGCATATGTAATCACGAAAATGAACAGTTTTGTATTTTTATTATTCTCAAAAGTTTCACTATAACAAATGGAATAATTTTAATTTAATTTAAACATATGTAAATTTGTTATAATTACAAATTAAAATATATGCATATATATATATATAATTATGAAAAATAACTTCTAGGTTTGGAAAGTTAAAACTCATCATTAAAATATTAAGTACTATTTAAATAAACAATTGTTTATTTACCATAAAACTTAATTGGATAACCAAAAAGTATTAGTTTTATTTGTTTCTTTTAAAAATTAATTTACTTCTTACAATTTTTACAACTAACATTATTTGTTATTGTAATTAAGAAATTATTAATGACTATTATCCATTGTACATTAAAGAGATAAAAAACAATTAAAAATTTGAATATAATAATTTTAATAAGATACAATAAATCTTAAGGATAAAATAATATTATTTGCTTACTTTTTGGGCTTTAATTCCTTTCTTCTTACACGTTTTTGCTAAAGCGATATTAGTAGACAGTTCCTGTAGCACTTCTTGTACCTGATCAACTCCTGGAAGTTCTACCGATCTTAAACAATGATGCAACAATATTGCATCTGTAAGTAACATCTCTAATTTTATAATGTCCTCACTCCTGAAAACAGGCATCTGCAAAATGGTATGCAGCAATAGGACACCATTGTAATCAGCTCTAACTCCAATTCCTTTACCATCTGTATACAAAATTTTGTCAACTCCTTCACCCAAGTAAACACCTTGTAGTCTTCCTTCTGCTTTACCTACAACACATATTGTTTAACAATAAAATTTCGTTTTCTGATAATAATGTTTAATTTCAAATAACAATATATAACTAAATTTAAAAAATACATTTAATTATAATTACAAATATGATTTATTATTATGTAACTTTTATTATTACATTGACACTGAAAGTTGTATATAAAAATTGTGTATTACAACCAATTTTACATAATTTGAATACAATTTTTTTTAACTTTTAAATAAACCAAGTATCTTAAATTTTGTATTAAAAGTATTATTTTCAGTTTCATAAGAACTATTTATAATACATATTTATCTATATTATATTGTGCATATTACAAAATATTAGTTATTTTCAGAAACTTTACAAATTTTAAAATATTAAAAAAAAAACAATTTAAATTACAATTATGAAATAATTTTTATTTAAACAATATTGAATTATTTTTATAACATATTTAGGTATTATTAAAATAAAAATTTTACATTTAAATAAAAAATCCATAATTAAATTATCATATGTTATTAAACTGAAATTTAACACTGATTCAAATGTATTCTTGAAATGCATAGTCAGTCTCATAACCAAGAATATTTCTGTTGCTTAGCAAAAAAAAATAAATTAAATCAATGTAAAATTGATTATAAGATTCATTTTATAATATCAATAAATTATCTACTAGAAAAGTTCCTTACTATTATTAAAAAAAGAATTTAATATTTACTACTTTTATTAAGTATACAAATTGTTCAAAAACATTAATTTTATGTTAATAATACAATCAAATTTTATTTCTAATGAAATTATTGTTTATTTTTAATTAGTAATATACAACTTCAAAAATAATTTCAAATATATATTTAATTTTCAATTAATTGCATTAAAAATAGAAACATAAATAAAACTAATTAATAAATTAATTTGGCTAAGCATTATAATACATCAACTATGTTATTAAATATTTGTGCCTAAATAAATTTATCTTGATAAAGATTGATAAAAATATATATCAAATTGATAATTATATACAATTATGATTGCATTAACAGAAAAAGAAAATCTTAATAAAATACAAGTATAATGTCTTAAAAACCAAATTTATTATTATAATATTATAATTTAACTTTAATTGAAAGAAATAATGATTTGTTTAAAAAAAATTATACGTAATAATTAAATTTATAATGAAAATGAATAAGATTATGAACAAATGTTAAATTAAATATTAAATAAATATAATATATAATCAAGAAATAATAATAATAGAGTAAATGACTAAGAAGTTATAGAGTATTAATATTTATTTGTTAAGATACTTTTAGTTTAAATTTAAAATATCCATTAGATATTTTTCAATAAAATAATTATAATCAGATACAATGTATACATTTTTACAATAATTGATTTTTATTTTAAATATTAAGAATTTGTTATTATTTATAACTATCAATTTGAAATATATATCTATAAAATTATAATAGTAAAAAAACCAAATATATAATAAATAATAAAATATATATAATTAATATACTAATTAGAAAAAACATATTTAATAATACAGAGGTTAATTTATAGAAAATAAGTAATTTTTTATCATGATTTTGTAATATTATGTAATAAAATTATACAGATAATAAAAATAATTTAAAATCAAAGTAATAAAACAACTTCTTGTTGGTTAAAACTTTTTTTATTTTACTTTTAATTATTTATTTTAATTTTTCCAATATAATTTACATTGTTAAAATAAATTATAATTATCACTATATTATAATAAATTATGAATGTTTTAATTTTATATGCAATAGCAGTTAATTTTCAAAAAAGCAATGATTATTATGAATTTTAAACTTTGCATTTAAATAAATGATTTTTGACAAATTTGAAACATATTTTTATCATCGATTGGTTATCTACTCTTTTACTATTATTTATTATATGTATGTGGATGATTATGTAGATGAACATTGGCAAAACCATTTTAAATGTGGTTTAATGATCAAATAAATGGCATTCGTTATAATTTAAATACAATATAAATATGAAATTTTTAACAATAAATACAACAGCCCGTTTAGAACTAATACAAATTTTAAAGCAAACCAAAGATTATAAATCTAAGTGTTCCATCAGGATTATACAAATATAAGCCTTTTAAGAATTAATGAAAGAAAAATGAACTAATTATTTGAAGAGATTTGTTGTGAGCATGAGATATAATGACGAAAGATCCAATAGGAATGTTGCTAAACGAATTCCTTCCTTAATTAAACACAAGAATCCGTTATAGAATTCTAGCGTGTTTTCAAACAATGTAGTGATTTTATTGTGATTAATATGAATTTTGTGAAAAAGAAAAAAAAAAATGGACACAAAGGCAGAATGCAAAATTTTATATAACAAACATACAAGGTGCAAATATAATGGCAAAGTCCAAAAAATGTCAGCATTTGTCGGAGCAACGACGTACATAAAAAAAAGAGATATATAAAATGAAAAAAAAGCGAGAAGAGGACTACTCACCGGAGAGAGTATATTTTTGAAGTAGAACCCCACAACTGACATCAAAAACATGAACTTGAGAATTTGTCGTGGTGACAAGAAGAACATTAAGATTCGGATGATACACGATCTGTGTACATTTGCCCTCAACAATTAGGAAGCCATCCTCAATAATCAACCAGGGATCATCGGCCATTTTAAGCGTGTCGTGCTGGCCGTCGTCGTCGTCGTTGTCGCTGCTGCTGTTGCTGCGCCGCGCGAAATATTTTCACGCAGTGCTGGCCACCAAATTCTATAGAATCTTAAAATTTTTGGCTCGCGTTAAGCGTTCGGCACCACAAACGCTTTCCCTACCTTTCACACACTTCTTTTTGTTCTTGCTCTCCTCTCTCTCAACGCGAGAACATCACGAGAAACATGGCGCACTCACATACGCCATCTTTGAAATAGAACGTCATACCACACAATACACCTAACCAACACCGTGCATCGATAGACAAGATTACACTAATGTCGATCCCCTACATACGCGAATGTGTTCACACAATTGCTGCATGCGTGTGTTTTAAAAGTACAGTTAACTTAAAATCAAGCCAATAGATTGCAGAATCCTGGAACATCAATTATTTTTTAAATTTCTCCCCAACCAAATGCCACCCAAAGATCGTTTAAGGTCTTGTGCATGCAAGTTTGAAATCGAACTTATTTACACATATCTGACGAGTGATAATCTTGCACACGTGCGCGTTAAAAAATTCGAGAAACAAGTGGCGCTTTTTTCCCTTTCATCAATTGCATACCCACCTTTATTTAAACTCGCTTATGTATTAATCATATTTCATTTCGCTCCTGTGGATAAATAAGTACCTGTGGAAGTATTTCTATTTGAATTAATGACAAATGATATTTCGCTAATTTCATCAACATATTCTAGGATAATGAACGACAAACTTTTATGCATAGTACTATTATTTGCTTTTATAAACAAATAAAATTCCTATAATAAACTTTTAGTTATACCTATGTAAAAAACGGACCAAGAGCTTCGAGGTCCACCCAGCTCGCTTAGTGTGTTACAAGAAAACTGATTTATTCCTGCTTGAACTAGATAAAATAAATAAATGATAAAAGAAATCTTTTTGCAGCCATCGATAATTATTAAATGTTTATAAAAATACATTATTTTTCATAATCAATACAAACACGGGTAAATTTTATAGAGAAATAATGGAAAGTTTAATTTACTCATTTATATCATTGCATGAGTTAGACAACTTTAATATATTTATTATTAAATATTGTTATTTAAGAATATATATATATATATATATATATATATATATATATAATTTGATGGTAATTAAAATAAACTTGGAATTTGAGGATTTAAATATAAATGAACTCGAGAGAATAAGAATTATTAAAGCATTTTATTAATATTCTAATTATATTTAATTCTTTATTTACATTAATTTTCCTCTTCTTCGTTTTCTGTATTTCTTTTCTTTTTCCACAAGTGTGGCTTTGCTTCTGGATATTTGTCTGTTAAGAAACTTCTAAGTTCACCGTGCTTTGCATACATTTGAATCCGCACTTGATCTTGATTTCTCAAGTACTCCATCTTCCTTTGCTTAATTTTATATGAGTCATAATTTATATAAAATGGAGGATACTTTTTCTTTCTTAAGACAATTTTACCTCCAAGAACATACTGTGTAAAATCCATTATTTCCGTTGAACTTATTTCTTCGGCTTTTCTAACTGTAGCCGGAGATGCAATTACTTTTGGATGCATTTCATTTTCTTTTCTGAATTCAACTAAATGCAACTTCTTTTCCTCTGCTAGTTGTTGATGTGTTTTCTATTAATAATAAAAAGAACACGTATTATTACAATGTTTTTATTATGTAAAGAAAATTTTAATTGCTGTGATTGTGAATTAATATAAATGAATATTAAAAATTTCAAAGTTCAAATTTAATCAAACCTGACTTAATAGTCCAAGCATAAATGCTTTTATGATATGCTGATAATTCATAGCACCTTCAACTTTTACATAGAGATCTTTGATTCCAATGACATCACAAGCACACTTAATAGCTCTGTGACAAGTTAAACCATAACCTTCGTATTTTTTACTAACAAATACTTTAGTGGATCCAAATTGAGAGAAAAAATCATGATAAACTGAAATAAAATTGTTAATATCAGTAATTCTTATATAGTAAAATGATTAATCAATAATTATTATTCAATACCTGTGCGACCGTTGTATATAGGAACATAAATTAGTTTAAGTCCAGCTCTATTTCTAGCTAGTCGAAGAGCAGTTGCTATTTCAGATGCTTTACCCAAAGAAAAGCCGCACAATCCTTTTTGGTTGCCAGTAATTGCAAAAATACTATGAATTCTTACACGTCCTAAGTTCCCAGTCATATGACCCACAACCTTATGTTCTATGATTTTGGTATCAAAATCATTGAAAACATCTATAATAAATATAAAATATATTAAATTTAACAGTAAACTTAAAATGAATTCAAAATTTTTATTATGAAAAATATTTTTAAATATTTGTTACAATTTAATAACTTAAATAGCTAATTTTAAACTAATAATTTAAGCTTTCAATATTAACATTCAAATTCAATTAAAAAAAAAAAAAAAATAAAACATTTTAACAATCAAATATTAATAATATCTTAATAAAGAATAAATTTATAAAAATTTTACTTTCGTTACAGCTTTCTGGTGGTCCAATACTTTTACCACCCATTTTTGCACTGGTCCAACCCCGTAGTAAGGGGTGTACTCTTCTGCTTCTAGGTTTCATCAAACTATGCGTAGATGCATTTGTATCTAAGTCATCGCCAGTAGTTGATACTTTATGAGGTTTTACAATATTTACCTCTCGCATAACTGGTGAATTTAATCCAGGCCATACCATATTTAATTTACCCATACCAATTATTTGACCTTTATTTAAATCCCTTTGTCTACGTTTGTTCCCCTTTCCTCTACCTCTATTTTTACCAGCATTACTTACACTTAATACAGACTTCCACAAATCTTTACCGCTGTCTAAAATATAAAAGTTAATTTTAAACAAATAATTTCCTGCATAGTGCAAAGTATAATAAAATATTACGTAAATAATTTACATTTGGCTAAAACAGATACTGGTCGAGTTATTAATATCGATGTTTGTAATTTAAAAATATCAATATTTTGAATATTGATTTTATTGAAAATACCTAAAAAAAAAGTGAAAAAAGTTTAAAATTTTGTTTATGCTTTAAACCATAGGGTATTGAGGTTATGTATACAAACTATGTTTGTATCGATAATTCATCAAATTATAAGTATAATATGCAAAAATTTATTAATTACGGTTTTCAATTAGCTGCAATCTCTGAATCGGTTTTATAAGCGGAGTACAAGCTCGTAAAGCACAAATCGACATTTTTTCTAATAAAAATCGTCTCTATATAAAAAAAAAAATTGGAAGTTGGTCACATTTTGTGGTAACATGACATGTACTTTCAAAATACCGCGTCAGTAACTCTAGTAAATTATCTTCATTAGATAACATAAGACTGTACAATACCACACGCGGAAAATTAAAATTCATAGATAACTAAAGAAAATAAGTGTTCAATTTTTATCAATTACATAGGACTAATATAATTCATTATTCAAAAGATAGCATGAGCTATTTTCATTTAATGAGTGTGTTTTAAAAATTATTTTAAATATACGTCTATTATTAGATCTATATTTGATTCTAATAAAAAAATTTTTTAGTATTTCGGATAATAATAAAAATGGCAGTACAGAATGTATTAAATATAAATTTGCATATAACGTAATACATTTTATTTTAAATATTAACTCTTACCGTGTAAAGAATGATGATGCATAATCAATACATTTTCTGCAAATATCTTTTGTGATATTAAGAACTACCATAAACTTAAAAACCATTTTGTAATAAAATTTAATATTTTGCGGATATCTATTCTACGTGGAATAAACTATAATATAAACTAAACTACTAAAATATAAAAAACAAATATTCATTCATTTATTTAAAAATATTTCATATAATCAAAATTAATTTTTCGACGTATTACAATACTAGCAAATACAATACAATAATACAAAAATATATTACAATAATTGTTTTACTAAAGAATTGTGAAAAAATTATTATTGTATATATAAAAGTCTATATTTCAATTAGTTCAATAAATCAGATTATTTTAAAGAAATTTATATAGATATTGAATTGCTCTTTCACCATACTACGTTTTAAATTAATTGGTATTCATACCCTAATTAAAAATACAAAGGATAATATTTAAAAAAATCATATATATCATAAACTGTAGATTTTAAAAGTTATATTCTTTTCAATTTCATCATTTAATTATTAAAATTAATGAAATTAAGAAGATAAGCCAATAATAATGTTCTTATTAGCTTATATATGATTTAAATTTTTGATTATTTTGAAATATTAAAATTTTATAAATTATACACATTGATATTTGTACTTTAATGAGTAATTCTATTCGAATAATTTATATTCAAAATAAAGTATTATAATTATTTATATTCAATGAACTATAATTAATTTTATTATATAATGGCATATTGTAAAACATTTTAAATTAAAAATCAATAATATATTAGATTCCAATTTTTATAGACATTTTACTTATAATTTAAGATTATCTTTACAAAAACTAGTTTTTTTATATACTGATTTGATAGAAAACCCCCTTTTATTTCTAATTCAATTTTAAACAATTAAATTTAATCATGTTAAAAGAAATTAAAAATAATAAAATTATTTAAAGCAGTTAATCTTTGTATCATTCTCAATTTTAGAAATAAGTCATGAAAATTAAATCAAAAAGTCAATCTTCGCTTATATTTGTTTTATGGGCAAAAGGTATTAATTTTTGCAGGGTTTAAACTTTCATGCTAAAACTAATTTTTCATCCGATAATTGATCTTTAAATGTACTAATATGATTTTTTCAAATATTTAATATTAAAATGTAATAATATCTCAGTTGAATTAAAAACATACTTTTAAAATTTCAGCATGATAAACTTAAAAATTAATACTTAAAAATATATAGATTATAATAATATAATGTTCTAACATAAATTAATTTAAATATTTATAGAATTATTTATTAATATAATTAAAATTAAAATAAAGAATAATTAAAGTATTTTCTTATCGATTATGGCGTTTTCATATATCAAAAACCAGGAAAACTAGTGATAGAAAAGTGTGATTAGTTGAAAAAAAAATATATATATATAATTTTCAGTAGACATAATAAAAGCTTTATAAATAAAAACATTTTAAAAATTTTGGCAGAATAAAGCAATTTAAAATATTTTCGTAGTTATAAAGCTTTTAAAATCTTTTCATATACAATTTAAAACAACTTAAATATTAATTAATGACTATTTGCCTATTTTAACAAATATTTTATAATAGAATTTGTTTCATCCTCAATAAAATAGTAAAGGTTTGTATTGACTAGGAAATGTGAAAATACTGTGATAAGTTTAAATAAATATTATTTTTATATAGTGTTTTATTTTATTTTGAAAAATAATAATACAAAATTGTATTGATATTAATTCGCACCTATTAAACAAACTTTTATCAATCTAATTTATGTATAGCTGTATTTTATATTCAAACAATTAAGTGATACAAACAAAAATCATTAATTTAATGCGTAATCATAAAATATTTTTAAATTATTTTGTTTTAGTATCGAATTATTATTTTTTTAAGGAAAATAAGATTAATAATTATAAGAATTAAGATAATAATTATAAAATAAATACTAGTATTTTTTATTTCTTATGATTTCACACAATTATTATTAAAAAAAATAATAACAGACTAATATTATTGGACGTTGTATATTAGATAAACGTAATTGCGTTTTTCATACTCGTTCTAAAATTTAGAATGCCATTCAATATTTCCATTATCTAATATATCATAAAATTTCTTAAATTTATTGTGTTTAAAAAAATTAATAATATGAAAATTTAAAATAATAATTTTTAATTCAATAATTTTTAATTACTAGTTACTTACGTTTCCTTCTGTTAAATTAATAAATCTATAAAATTATTATTAATAAATTTATATAAAAATTAATATAAATTTTATTTATTAAAAAATTAATAAAGTGTGTTAATAAAATGAGTAATGTTTTTCATTTAAAGATTAATATACTTTCAGTTATCCTACATAGCTGAGTAGAATTAATTATTAACATTAATATTCGTATTAAAAAATGTATATACAAATCATTACCATTATTATACATAACAATATTTTTAACAAATAATAATTGTCAGGATATTTTGAACATGTATAAAAAACATTTCAATATGGAATAAATTATTTAGTTTATATTTTAATTATTAAAGAATTCTAGATAGATCTATAGATATTATTTTCTAATAATAATTCATAAATACACTTCCTATTTAATTGTGAAATCCCTGAAATTTTTTTGTTAAAATCTATTATATAAGTACATAAGTTAATATTCATGAATAATTCGTAGAAAGTAAATAATTTTTTCCTATCAAATATTAATTCAATTTCAATTTAATTATCATCTGTGATAAAAATGTATAATAAACACGAGAAAAACATTTTTATTTTTAATAAATAATAATTCAATTTGAATATTTTTAATAATTTATTTATTTATTTAAGTATTTCCACAAAACATTATTTTACTATTTAGATATGTTTTAGAATAAATAATAAATTTAAACTTACTTTTTTGTTGAAAACAAAGATCTATATTCTTTATATTTATTTATATAAATTTTCATATTATGATGCAGTGAAACAGTATGAACTTATAAAGATTTAAAATAATTATAACTATTGCATAAGAATTAAACAATTAAATTGTATTACAGACATTTTTTATCGTTCCAATATTTTAAGTTAATTAATTAAAAGATTTTTACATTTCAGAATAATTTAATTAGAGCAAAAACTCAAATAAATTTAATAGTCTCTGTTTTTAACTATTTTATTGCTGTTTCATTGTTATTTTCTGATTAATACTGAAATAATTTAAAATTAGTAAAATAAATAACCTAATCTTTTAGTAACAACATAAATATTTTCTTTACAATTTGTACAATGTTTATTATTAAACTAAATATATTTTGCTTATTTATTGTATATAATATATATATATTGCTAAACTTAATATATTTACTATAAAATTAATATTGCTTATATATATTAATATTGCTTATATATAAATAAAAATATATATTGCTAAACTTAATATATTAACTATAAAATTAACGTCACTTTACATACTTTTCAATTCCATAATTTGAATGATAGAACCAAATGAAGTTATTTAAATAATTGCTTATAATTTAAAGGCAATCTTAATTGAATATTCAAATTGTAAAAAGTTTCAATTTTAAAAAATATTCTTATAAATTATAGCTTATGATCAAACAAAAATTTTCATTTTCTTTTTAATGAATTTTTAATAATTTCTTTATTACATTGGTCTTATAAAAATATACATATATTTTACTCATTTCTTAATATTGTTTGAAAAATATTTGTTTAAAAACTTTGGCTGATTATAAATTTCTTTTTACGTCAGACCGTTATTTTCTTGAATTGGATTGTTCGTAAAATCTAAATTCAATAATTATCCAAGGACACATGTTAGTTAAAATTATTTCGTTATTTTTATATATTTCATTTTTTTAACAACATTGTGTGTACATTTATATTTTATTACATTACATTTTATTCAATCTATATCTAAATATATATTATATAAATAAATATATAGAACATAGTATTATATGCGTATGTAGTCTCATTGGCCAGCAATTTTTCTTCACTTATAAACTGCATTGCTTGTTCTCGTATTTTCTAGCTCTATTACACTAATATACATATTAGTGATGTATATCTGTATGCATGTACAAAATTCTCCTCTTTAGACACGATTAAAAATACGATGGGCAACAAATTTTCTTTTTTTTTCCTCCGTGTTTCATCCTCTTCCAATGGACTAGTAATGCTGTGTGGATTACCGGTGCCAGTTCGTCCACATGGTAATATGCAAGCTTATGTGAGTGCTTATTTCTTCCCTCTCTCAATACTTCTACCATCAGCGAGTGACAAGATTCCGGCAAGGTGGGGATTCTCCCACCAATAAACCACAAACCGTGATGGCGTAACAGCACATGCGCGCACAGATGAAATATAGTCGTACGCTTTCTCGCTCTCTATCACTCTCTCTCTCTCTCTCTCTCTCCCTCTCTCTCTCTCCTACTTTCTTTCTAGCTCCCCTTTATGCTAACATGAAGTCCCCTCTCCGTCCAATTGGCTATACGCCTTCGCAATCTGTGGGTAAACGGGGTTCGAAAGTGGGATTGTCGCTGACAGAATGACGCAGGCTGGGCCAATCAAGTGCGTCGACACGTCCTATTGGAGAAAACAGGCCAATGGGCTATACATATAAAGAGGTGGTCATTCATGTGCACATGATAGGACAGGATAGGGTATCTTTCTTTTTCTCTCTGTATATTGAGAATAACACGGAAAAGTGAAAAGATGCAGTGAAATAGACAGAGAAGAAGAGATACAAATAGACTGATAGACAACAGGCAGAGAGACAGACTCGTAGATACACAGATAGAGAGAAAGAGAGAGAGGCGGGGTAGGGGGGGGGAGGTGAAAAAATAGAAATAGATTGAAAAGAGGACATCTTTTTTGACTTTGGTAACAGGTACTTCTCCATAGTGGGTACTCCACACTACGCATTACTTATATTTTCTCATATTATTTCTCGTTTTGTCTCTCTCTCCCTCTCACCCCCTCTCTCACCCCCTCTCTCCTTCTCTCTCTCTCTCTCTCTCT